>PVJH01028594.1:0-27143 GCA_004026705.1 Nesogale talazaci
CCGGGTTGGACTCTGGTTCGTGATCCATATGGGATCTCGTTCCAGCTCTTGTACCCAGGCCCCCTTCTGCGTTCTTACAGGGATTACAGATACGGTGCGGAAAGTACCTAGCTCAGATCCTGGCACGATGGAGACAGGAAGTAAAACCAGGGAACTGTAGGTAATGCTCTGATGCTACCATAAGTTCTGTTTAAAAACCGTACCACAGGAAGATCCGCAGGACCTGGTAACCGATGGAATTGGAGAATAGGTGTCAGAAAAGATGTCAGGGTGTCTGTCAGGTGGAGGGGGTTGGAGGCTTTGGGGTTGGGTGGAATTAACCCTTTCCTGACCAAATTCTTTTCTGCTGGGAATTTTGTGTGTGTGTATGGGTATCATGTATCTTCAACAATGAAAGACATATGTAAATAAGGGAATATTTCTGATGGTAATATGGATTTTAAATATGTAGGACACATATTTGCATTAAAACCCCTATGTCCCAAATGCACCCTGATGGGAGGATGAGTCAGATGAGGCCTGTTCTGATCCAGAGTGCTATGCAGGTCTGTGCCTGGTGGTAGCATGTACTACATCTGGGGGAGCAGCTTCCCATGAAGCTAAAAAGGTGGGTGGGCGATCTGTATCTTACCGGCCACAAAAGAGTTAAGAAAAACCGGAGGAAGTTAGAGATGTGTGTTTTTTGTTGTTTTGTTTTGTTGTTGTTGTTGTGTGTGGCATCTCTGCCCTGGTGGGAGGAGGAGGCCCAGCCTTGCTCCTGGAGAGCTGCTGCTGGATTTGAACTGTCAACCTTATGGGCCACAGTCCTGTACACAACCACTAGGCCACCAGGGCTCAGCCTGGAGAGGTGTTTTGACAGGACTCAAACTGAGGTTGTTTTGGACATATGGCTTGAAACTTGCACACACAGGTGGCTATACAAAGAAGTAGAGCAGAATGGAGAGAGAACAAGAAAAATGGAAGCCTCATGGAGTAAAGAAGTTGATTTGCTCTGTGCCTGTCTGACTCACGAGTCTGGTGACTTTATAGCTTCCCCCTCCCAGAACTGGCGGACCAGAGGTGCGTCCAACATGACCATCATTTGCTCGAAATGAGGTCTTTGGACAAGACAGCATCACTGTCACTTGGACCCTTGTAGAAATGTGGAATCTTAGATCCTACCTCTTACCTTGCAAATGAGAATTTACATCTGCCTGGAAGCACTTTAAAGTTTGAGAAGTGCTGTTCTGAAGTGTAGTACCCAAAGGAGCCACACCCATCTCACCTGGACTCCGTTAGAAATCCATACTCACCCCAGTTCTACCTTAGAAATCTGGCTATCCCAGGACAGATAATCCCCTATCATTTAAAAAAATAACATGTATGGTTTTGTAACGTGAAAAAGAAGATTAAAAATCCATATTCTGGGGCTGAGCCCCGGTGGCGTAGTGGTTGTGAGCAGGACTGCGGCCCACTGGGATGGAGGTTCAATTCCAGCAGCGGCTCCACAGGAGCAAAGACTGGGCCTCCTACTCCCACCAGCAGAGGGCAGTGATGCCCCCCAAAAAACAACAACAACAAAAATCCGTATTCTCAGTCTTCCTCCTCAACCCTCTAAATTAGAATTGTTATGCTTCAGCCATCTCTTCCTGTCGCTTGTATGCACCCTCGAGTTTGAGGAGTCCTGCTGTAAATCAGGAGACACAAGCCTGTAGCCCAGAAGACAAAAGGGTTTGGCCAAACTCAAAAAGGTGTATCTCTTTTTGGAAATGTTGGAGGCAAAATATGTACAAGTGTGCTTAATGTTATTGAATGATGGACTGTTATGAAATTTGTAAGATAGGCTGAGCCCTGGTGGCATAAGTGGATGACTGTGTAAGTGGTTGAACTTGGCAGTTCAAATCCAGCGGCGGCTCCGAGGAGCAGCACTGGGTAGTGCCCATGACCACCAGAGGGCAGTGATGCCCCCCCCAAAAAATTTTGTAAGACAACTCCCCCACCACCACCAAAAAGTAAAATGATTAATTAAAAAAAGGAAAGTTGAATCTCTGAACGTTTTTTTTTTTTTTTAGGCATCACTGCCCTCTGGTGGTGGGAGTAGGAGGCCCAGCCTTTGCTCTGTGAGCTGAAATTGAACCTCCATCCCAGTGGGCCGCAGTCTGGCGCACAACCACTACGCCACCGGAGCTCAGCCCTGAATCTCTGAAAGTTACATGCTATTTCTCTTCTCATTTGGTATCAAATACAGTTGAAAAGCTCTTTTCACTGAAGCGGGGCTCTATTGATGCAATTACAAACCAAAACGTTTGCTGTAGCTTCAGCTTCACGATTTGCATAGTAAATGTACTTGAACACACTTGTCTGAGATTCTCCTGGAGGGGGTTGTTAGTGAGACACATACAGGGAGGGAAACAGTCTGGACAAACAAGGAATCTTGTGATATTTCTTACGATGTGCTTTTGACAAAATGTCTACACATCCGTCTTCTGTGTTTCTAATCAAACGGAAAGGTCTTCTTTTATGGGTTAGTTTCTGGAGTCATGTGCAGAAGTGATGGTATTTTACCACTTAGGCTAGAGTGTTGCAAAAAGTTAAACTATGAGTAGTCAAAATTCATCTCCTCTCATCAAAAATGACCAGCGTGGCTGAGCCCCGGTGGCATAGTGGTTGTGTGCGGAACTGCGGCCCAGTGGGTTGGAGGTTCAAATCCAGCAGCAAGGCTGGGCCTCCTACTCCCCCCACCGGAGGGCAGTGATGCCACACACACACACACAAAAAAAAAAGGCCAGTTTTACGATTTGTGCCACTGTAGTTATTGAAGCCACCGTGATGTGTTAAAGAAGACTCGGTGCCCGTTCTCTGTGTGACACACAAGCACGTTCATGTATTGGGTGATGACATCATTCATATGACCTGTTTTCTGCTGTAGATCCTAGTGTTCAACAACCATTGGCGTGGCAGTTCTCCAGGGGAGGAAAACAGAGTGGTTTGTAGTGTTTGCCCTTTTCCATGGTAATTTTCTCCCCGTGGAGCAAATTTCAAGCTACGAACTCATAAGCAACCAGCTATCAAAATTCCTGAAATGTTAGCAATTGGCTCTTACAAGCCAATCAAAGCTAGCTCCAGAACATCACGGAAACAGACACCAAGGGACAAGTCCCGATTTTGTTCCTGCTGTGTTTGAATTGCTTTAGCTCTAATATCTAAAGCAAGCCTATTTTGGTATTCCACATGTTTTGTCATATGGAGCTTCTTATTTTATTTATTGTAGTAGATTCTATTTGAAATCTGTTCCATGAAACAAGGGTATGTCATGAAATCCAGTTTTAACAACAGTTGTTACATTTGAAGTTCATGTGTTGTTACATCGATCAAAAATGTTCAATTTTTAAATACAAGTAAGGCATGTATCAAAATTACTCTTAATCATGGGATGGGAGGCAGAATTCAAAATGATGATTTTTGAAATGATTTGCTAATAACTGTTATTAAAATTTGAATTATCTTACAGGTATTCAGGAAGGAACACAGTGTACAAAATGTAAAAATAACTGGGCACTGAAGTTCTCCATCATATTATTATACGTCTTGTGTGCCTTGCTAACAATCACAGTAGCCATTTTGGGATACAAAGGTATGTACACTTTCCCTTTTCCTTCCAAATATCAAGTTTCCTTTCACTACTACAGACATTGTTTTTTTTTTTTAAATCATCTTTGTGAAGTGTCTCAGTTATATAACTCACCTGTAAAACTTAGGAACATCATAAAATCCATTTGTGTATCTTGAGCTTCCTGTAGCTATGGGAAATGGAATGGGAAGTAGTTCATCCTTTTGACTCTTCAACGAGAAGAATGGAGCTCCTGGGTGACACACATGGATGACACTCAAAATATCGACAGTCTCTGGTATCAGGCACCAGGTCGTCACTGCCTCTTAGTCCAATTGTGCACCTGCATCTGCCACTGCTGCACAACCTCTTGGCTTTTCTCTGCTCCTCACGCCCCCTTCGATTTTTTTCACATATTGCTCAGCCATTCTAGCCCCATATACTTGCCTACCCGCTGGGTGAGCACCACGACTTGGGCCCACATTGTTTGATCAATAGGTGGTAACTAATGCCCACCACCACACCCACCAAGGGACAGGTGGTGAGCACATCAGTGCCGCCAAAATAACATGTCCACCCTGCCTGCCTGGATGTCCCCAAACAGGGCAAAACACACTGGCATGTTTATCATCAAATAAATACAGAGACACCACAGCGTCTCAGAAACTGGAGACAAGCTCAGTTCACACAAAGAAAGAGGACCATGTGGCTTAAGCAACTGACTCACATCCAGAGCTGGGAGAACCTTTCTGAGGAGGGGCGATAGAACTGCCTGAATTCAAAAGAATTCTACTTAGGACCCTTCCACAAGGTCAGAGCTCAAGGAAAACACAAACAACATCCAGGAAACAGAGCAGAGACAAAACTCTAGAAGAACTCATGAAAACAAGTCAAGAATAAGCTGATACAATAAATAGAAAGTTATAAACCAAATAAAAACAGCTAGTAAAATGCAGAAGAGCTATACTAAAATCTCAGAAATAACACATTGAAAGAACTAAGAAGTAGAATTGAGGGCTGAGACCCGGTGACGTAGTGATTGTGAGAGGAACTGCGGCCCACTGGGTTGGTGGTTCAAATCCAGCAGCAGCTCTCCAGCAGCAAGGCTGGGCCTTCTACTCTCACCAGAGGGCAGTGACGCCCACCCCTCACCCCCAAAAAAAGAAGTAGAATTCAATCAGTAGAAGACCAAATCACCTAAGTGAATACAAGTCCCATAGCACTAATCTGTTTGAGGAACGATCAGAAAAGGAAATGAAAAAAAATGAAGAAGGCCTGAAAATTACTGTATATCATCCAGACAAATTATTTATATGTAACAGAAACTTCTAAACAGGAAATAATAAACCCACCTAAAAAAGCACAGAGAAAATTGTTGAAGATTTGTTGGCAAAAATTTCCCTGATATCATGAAAGATGAGAAGATATCTATGTAAGAAGCCTAATGAACTCTAAATAGAATAGACGCCAAAAGGAAATCACTAGAACATTATAATCAAGCTTTCCATAGACAAAAATAATTCTGAGAGCAGCTCATGAAAAACAAAAAGTTCCTTACAAAGGAAAACCAATAAAACTAAGCTCTGCTTGCTTGGCAGAAATCATGCAGGCAAGACGACAATGAGATGACATCTATAAACCCTGAAAGGAAATAATTGCCAATCAAGAAAGTTTTTCCTCAAATATGAGGCTAAAAGTAAGTCATTTCGAAAGACACAAATTATGATAATTTTTAAAAAAATCAGTCCAGTCATGGTGCAGGGTAGAAAAGATGAAACATACAACTTTCCTCTAGTTCTTCAATGCTTCCTTCCCACCCCACCCTCCACTATCATGATCCCAATTCTACCTTACAAATCCAGTTAGACCAGAGGATGTACACTGGTACAGATAGGAACTGGAAACATCAGGACAGATGAACCCCTCGGGACCAGTGGTGAGAGTGGTGATACAGGGGTGGGAGGGTGCAGGGTAGAAAGGGGGAAAGGATTACAAGGATCTACATATACCCTCCTTTCTGGGGGACAGACACCCGACAGGGTGAAGGGAGACATTGGACAGTGTAAGATATGACAAAATAATGGTAATTTATAAATCATCAAGTGTCCATGGGGGAAAGGAGGGGGAAAATGATACCAAGGGCTCAAGTAGAAAACAAATGTTTTGAGAATGATGATGGCAACAAATGTACAAATGTGCTTGACACAGTGGATGGATGGATGGATGGATGGATTATGCTAAGAGTTGTATGAGCCCCCAATGAAATGATTAAAAAAAAAAAAGCAGTTCAACCACACAAGAAACACAGGCCCTTCAAACAGAACCATCAACAACCTGAGATAAAGACGTATATGATACCACCTAGGAACCAATATAGATAAAGAATTTTCTAAAACAAGATAAACCTGTAAGACCGAAAATAGAGAATGAGAGATGCCAATCAATAAACAACAACTATAAAGCAAAATGGGGATTAATAGGGCAGATTCCAAAAATCCAAACCAAACACTGCCCTTCAGACCACCAAGGCTGCAAACCTCTATAGGAGAAAAAGCCTCATTGTTTCTCACAGAGAAATTAGTGAGTTCAAACTGCTGACCCTTCAGTTAGCAGCTGACTCACTACCCCCCAGGGTGCCTGGTGTCAATCCAGAACTTCCAGATGGAGAGGAAGTCAAGAATCCAAGGTAGAACCAGCTGTTCTAAACTTACGAAGATAATACTATAACCACAAGAAAGTAAATAAGCCTAGACAAAGTGAAAAGAAAATAATAAACTGAATAACCATAAAATTAGCAGAAATGAAGGGAATTTGTTGCCAGGGATGAGAGGGTAAAACAGGGAGGATCACTAACTAGAGAAAAGATACCTATTAACTTGAGAGATGGGAAAAGCACATACAATAAGGAGAAAGTCAATACAGTATGACCAAGGCAAAGCAAGATATTTGGAGTTGAAAGAGTAAAAGACAACAAAGATTATATAAAAGGCACTATCTCCCCATAACCATAAAAACAAAAATAGTAATAAAAAGGTAGACATGCAAACTGAAGAGAGGTGTAAAACCAAGTGGAAGTACACCCAAAAGTATATACAGGTATGCCGGGATATTTCTACATATGTGCTTGTACGTACTACAGATATATCTATAGTATAGTACAGTCAACAGGGGCACAATTCTTAGAACTTTTTAGCCATAACTAAATACCTTGAAAGGATGAGAGCCACTGACCTCTGGGACTGAAGACTACAGTCTCATGGGACATCTAGGTTAATTAGTATAACATAATCCACAAAGGCAACATCCTACATTAATGAGCAGTGACTGTGGGTTTGTAAGCTTGCAAGAGCCAACTGTTGGTTTCTTTCCATTTGAAGCAAAGAAGACTGAGGAAAATCAAAGACTCAAGGAAACAATTGATCTGAAAGACTAAGGGACCACCACCTCCACTACCCTGAGACCAGAACTCAATGGTGCCTGGTTACCATTACCACCTGCTCTAAACAGGATCACAATTAAAGGTCTTGGTCAGAGAGGGAGGGAAAAAATGGAGAACAAACCCATAAAAAAAGACCAGACCTACTGGTCCGATAGAGACTGCTGGGATCCCCATGATTATGGGCCTTGGGCACCCTTCATGCCAGGAATTTAACACAGCCCACCCCCAGAGTTAGCTTTCAGCTAACAATAGTCCTGTAAAATGAACAATAACACCCACGAGAGGGCTGAGCCCCGGTGGCGTGAGTGGTTGAGTGCGGGACTGCGGCCCGCAGGCTTGGCAGTTGAAATCCAGCGGCGGCTCAGGAGCAAGCACTGGGTAGCTCCCACGACCAACCAGAGGGCTGTGATGCCAAAAAACAAAACAGAAAAATAACACCCATGAGAAATAGACTACTCAGAACAATCAACCACAGGATACCTCATGGACAGCATTTGGCCAAAAGCTATGTTTCTGCAGTAGTAAGGGGTGATAGGAAAGGAGAACACCGGGAGGAAGTAGAGGAAAAAGTAAACAAAAAAAACCCAACATGGTTGTTTACATCCACCCACAGGCACCTTGGAAGTAATGCCTGACAGTCTGCTTCCAAAAAAGTCACAGCCGTGAAAAGTCAATGAATCACTTCTTCAGTTTCCACTTCCACTTCACGATTGGTATCACCGTGAGCTGGAATTAACTCATCAGCAACCAACACAAAACAAAGCAAGATGAAGCACTGTTCTGTCTGACACACGTGAGGTCCCCCTGAGTCACCATCAGTCACAACTGGTTTGGTTTTTGTTGGTGGCAGTGGTTTCATTTTCTGCTTCGGAGCTATAAAGAGTTTCCCTTTATTGTTTTTCCCTCCCTCTATCCAACTACTCTGCCATCCTCTTTTTTCCATCTTATCTCTGCCAGAGGCCTTTGGAAACCCCAGGGTCAGCACGTAGGAGAGACATTATCAACAGAGCTAGCACATGAAGTCCTTCACGCAGGGACAGGCCAGTTTCTTCCCCTTTTTCTCTGCAGCACGTTGACTGTGGGCACTGTTTCTGGAGCTCCATAAAAAACATTGCCCTGTAGAATTGAAACACAAAGGCAACACGACCATCTTCATGTGTACTGTAACAGGACGGTTGGCCTTCTGTCAGCTTGTCGGGTTTAAGGTTAATGGAAGGCTTTTGCTTGAATCTCTCACACATTTAGACAGTCATTTCCTTGACCCCCCCCTACCCCCCCCTTCCAGAGAGCACAGGTAGAAAGTGTCATGCTTCAGAATCACAGACTGCAGAAACCCTTTTATAGGAAGTAGCCATGGAAACCTCCCTGTAAGAGACGTGTGAAACAAACACGTCTGTCTGTTTTTGCACAGGGGCAGATGCAGTGTCGGCTGCTCTTCAGACACTTCGCTCAGCACCCACCTCAGCTGCCTGCCTCCAGGACTGACAGATTAACAGTGGAGAATTCCACATGTTCCCTTCTCTGTTCCTGGGCCCACAAATTTGATTTAAGAGAAAGATTTGAAGTGAACTCTGCTTTACAATTCCTCCCACACTTCTCCCCGCATCCATGTCACGAGGGTTTAGTGATTTCCTGAGGATGGGCATAGGAGCCGGTCAGTCCAAGTTTAACTCTTCCATTTGTATTAGAAATTGTGAATATTTATGAAGTGCGTGCTGGTGGGCTGGGCATCACACTAAGTCCTCAACCTGGCTGGATAGCCTAGATAGAGGTCTCTCTAACTTTCCAGTTCCCTAGCTGTCAAATGAAGAAGTCATGCTGTTTTTTCAAGGCAATGAGGACGAGAATAAAAGATGCAATAGTCTCCTGCACTAGAACTATTCTGGGAGTTCGCCCCTGAAAGAGTGGCCCTCTTTCTCTGTCCTTTCTTCTTCACACTTTCATTTATACAACTGTATTCTACATAATCAAGGCTTTCTGTATCAATCCCCTTCTAAGGCCATAATGGTAACAAGCACCAAGAACTTGGAAACATACCAGGTCATCTTAATTGCTTGTGGTCAGTTAGTCTAACCTAGGGTCTCTAGTGTTTTCAGATGAGGCAACCAAAGAAAGGGCATTGATTCAATCAGGTTATTGTGTCATGACCAGCCCTAGGCAGTGTAGAGGTGGGTGCCTGGTGAAGACAAGGAGGATTTTCTAGAGTCCAGTTAATTCCGACTGGCTCTCTTTCTTAAACTAGATTATGTAGGCCCCCTCTGCACTTCTCCAGGGCTTTTTCTCCTGAAACAATATCAGGAGAAACTCCTAATCAAACACCAGTTAGTAAATACCTTTTGGGCTCAACAGTGTAGCATACCGTGAAGGCAAATGCTGCTAAGAGTGAGTGAGAGTGGTAGGTTTGTAATTCTTACCTCTGCTAGGAAATAGCAACTGGGATATTTGTGCCTTCTGAATCACACAGAAAGACCCAGAGGAAAGGATTGTCTTGCTCAGTTTGGGTTGTGATTTTTTTGCCTGCTTAT
Organism: Nesogale talazaci; assembly: GCA_004026705.1. NCBI lineage: Eukaryota > Metazoa > Chordata > Mammalia > Afrosoricida > Tenrecidae > Nesogale > Nesogale talazaci. The sequence continues at coordinate 9,554 of PVJH01028594.1, forward strand.
TTTTAAGGTACAAGTCTCTCTTCCATTTTTTTCAAAAATTCTTTCCAGCTCCAACATATTTTACGCCTACTGGTCCATTTGCTTGGGACACCATTTCTTGATTCCTCTTCCTGCCTTTCATGTCTCGCTTCAACATCCACCCTGCTGGGAACTCCTGAGAGTGGTGTTGGGTGACCTGATAGCATGGTGGATTGCACGTTGGGCTGCTACCTGCAAAGTCTGCAGTTTGAATCCACCAGCAGCTTTGCAAGAGCAAGATGAGGCTACCTACTCCCAGAAAGATTTAGTCTTGGAAATCCTTCCGGTCAGTCCTGCCCTGTCCTATAGGGACACTCTGAGTGGACACTGACTCAATGGCAGTGGTTTTTTGGCTTCGTTTTGTTGGCTTTCCTATTCTGTTGTGCGCTGTGGCTCGTGGGCTCGGAACAACAAACATCTTTTCTAGGTCCCATTAGCAGTTAGCTTCCTGATACTTCCAATAAAGTTTTACTGAATGAATTAATGAAAGAACAAATGAATTTCAGAGTAAGAAGGAGTTCTGTGAAGGCAATCAGTTGATGCCCAGATATCGGTAAACCAAAGTGGCACTTTGGGGATGGCTACCTATCAAAGTACTAGTCCTGGGGTTGGGTTTGGCATGCTCTGCGTGGGAACTCCAGCCAATATGTAGAAAATGAAAACCAAGCTCACTGCTTTCAAGTCAGTGCTGACGCATGGCGACCTCCTGTGGGTCTCTGACATTGTACCTCTGTAGACAAGTGGAAAGCCCAGTCTTTCTCCCAGGGAGCTGCAGGTGGTTTTAAACTGCCCACCATGAGGAGCACAGCCCAATCCACCACCAGGAGAAGCCGAGAGGAAGGGGGCCAGATTGAAGGGATGGAGGCAAGATGACTTTCTTGACCCTCTTTCCCACCCCGAGGCCCCCACCCCTTTGACCTCTGCTGATAAAAAGAAGATAATGCAAAGTATAACTCTGGCTTCCAGCGCAACCTTAATAAATGGAAATGTTGATCTTTCCCACGTGATCTTTCTCTTGCCGGTGAGCCTTCTTTCGGTGGACAAGACCCTACTCAGCCAAAATTGTAAGAGGCAGAAAGATAAGCCCCACCCAATACTCCCTTCATGTCTCCTTTGAAGTCTAGAGAAAGTCTCTTCATGAAAGGGAAATTCTGTGAAAGAAGTAGGTTAAGGTGCTGCTCTGAAGATCTTCAAAGAAAACGAAATAGAAACGCCTTTATTTTTCAAAGGTGACCAAGGCAACTCCTCTAGTTTCTGCAAGGCTGTTGCTTACTTCTCGTTTCATATCGCTCACACGGCTCTCAGTCAAGCTGTCACTGATTTCCTCCTGAAAATGTTGCTCAGCCAGCCAGGGAATCGCTTAGTCTCACAAGCGGGCTGCACAGTGACTCTGAAACAATGAGGTACTTCGACGACTTTGCAGAAAGCTTGTTCTTGGGCAAGTATCGTTCCCTGCATCCCCTGCCCCGGGTGTTTTCTCATTAGTCACTAGCACATCCGTGGCAATATTGATCATCGACGTTCAACCAGTCTTTTTTCTGCCAGAACATTCTCTGAATAGGAAAGCCCGATTCAATTTTCCTGCCTGGTAGGCATCCTTCAGGCAATTTTTTTCCTGTAAGAATATCCTTAACCTTAGCATTCGTACTCATAAAATGTCTGCCTTGCTGCTACGTCTGCCAAAGTTTTAAGTCAGCCGGGTGCTAGACTTAGTAGGCATTGAGACCAATCAAACAGAAACCAGTTGTCATCAAGGTCATTAGGATGCATGGCCCCTCCACGTGAGTCAGAGTGGAGCTGGGTTCTTTCTCCATCAGCTTTCAACGGCGGAGTTTTGGAATAAAGATTGCCAAATCTTCCAAGCTGTCTGGATGGACTTGAACCTTGAGCCTTTTGGTTAGCAGCCCAGCACATTAACTCTTTGTACCGACATAGGGCTCTGAATGGGCTGTGAAATATGTACACCAAGAAACTCCATTTAGAATCCATTAGGCTAGTGCCTTATAACCGGACCTTCTGTATTTTTGAAATAGTGCTCTGAAATAGTGTTGTGTTAGTCGGGGTTGACTACAGAAACAAATACAGAGATGCACTTGTGTAAGAGAGAGCTTTATATCAAAGAGCAATTGTGTATTGAGAAAACATGCCAGCCCAGTTCAGATTGTCCATAAATCTGATATTAGCCCAAATGTCAAGATGAGTCCATAAATTCCTCTTCAGACTCAATACATGCAATGATGCCAAATGCAGGAAGATCACAGGCCAGTGGGCGCAATGTCCTATGGGTGCAATTGCAGTGGACTCATGTCCAGGGCTCTGGCTGCCATCAGCATGGCTGATGTGTGGCTTCAACAAGAAGGCACAGCAGATAGTTTCTGGAATCCTCATGAGGAGGCCACTCCCACCAGGAGGGGCCTGATTGACAGGTTGTGACCTGATTGATTGATTGGGTAGCCTCTACCCCTTCGTTCTTATTTATCAAGTTGATATGTAATGATGTAACTGACATAAATGTTGAAGGGAGAGATGCCTTTATTAAATTCCAGGTTTGTGTAACCGGTATTACGCAGCAGTCTCCGATCCAAGTGACAGGGTCTGCTCCTTTCACAGTCCTGTGGGCCATGTGGTGCAAAAGCCCGTACGCACCAGGCAGGAGCTCTGGACTCTGCTAGTTCGCCATCCTCCAGGGCCAAGGCCATGGTTGGTATCACGAGGGATGTGCTACATACGTACATGGTAGATGCAGAGTTCAAGAAAAGCCCCATTCAATGGATTTTTATTGGAGGAAATCCGATTTGGGAAAAAGAACCCTTAGCTGAGAGGCAGGCTGGTGCTGTATGGCACATGGATTTACAGTCAGCTCCCGCAGCCTGGTATCCCGGCTTTGTCACTTCTAAGCTATGTGGCGTGGGTCGAGTTTCTGAACAACTCTGAGGCTCAGTTTCTCCGTCTGTAAAGATTAACTACATGGATGATAGTGCACCATGCAAGCAGTGGGCTCTCAATACAGAGACCACCACCACCATCATCACTCCAATAAATGTTCTGTAGATGTGATATGAAATCACATTATTAGGGAAAGCTTAGTTGATAAGGCAGTGGGGTTTCAAAAGGGTAGTAGAAAGGTTTTAGCATTAAGACAAGGTCAGAGGAAATTAGTGATCCCGCCAAAGAGTAAGAGATGCCTTTACGGAAAAATGTATTATTGCCAGATGATCCAAGGTCACTAAACTTTGCATACCTGAAGGGGGACAATTCTAAGACCTGAAATCCCAATATTCAGAAGAAAGATTTTCTCTCAAAAAGCAATTCTATACACCACTATTCATTGAAGCACTGGTTACAGTGACACCCAAGTGTCCAACAACAGAGAAACAGAGGCTGAGCCCCGGTGGCGTAGTGGTTGTGCGCGGGCCTGCGGCCCACTGGGACGGAGGTTCAATTGCAGCAGTGGGGCTGGACCTCCTACTCCCACCACCGGAGAGCAGTGATGCCCAAAAGAAAGAAAAACAGAGAAACAGAGTTCTGATCCGCAGGCTAACCCGGATGAACTTTGAAGACATCGTGTGGAGTGAAAAGGACAAGAACCTGATGACCCCACTCCTATTTGTGCCTAGGGCGTAGGGCGGAAGCTGCCATCTGTGCAGCCTTAACATGTGGAGCTCTCTACCGAGATCCTGATAGTCAATACAGACACACATGCCCCAATGCAAGCACTAGTTAACTACACATAAGAGAAAGCTAAACATTGTTGGTTTTGTTTTCCTTGTAAAGCAAAAGCATTTCTTTGTTTTACTCTAAACAAACCTGAATTGTCTGTCCATGACAGTTTGTATGTGTGTGTGTGTGTGTGTGTGTTTAATAAAAATTAGGGTAGAAAATGACTGTCAGCATATTTAGAGAGTCCCTTGGCTTCCAAGAAAGAGGGGCAGGATTTGAGATCCTGTGTGTGGTTTGTGGACAGAGTAAGGCATGTGTTTGGATTTGAGAATCAAAACTGAACCTAAATTTGTAAACATTCCATGTTTTAGTTTTTGAAACGTTAACTTTGCTAAAATGCAAATGAAACATTTTGTTCCTCATTGCTTCCAGGGATTTAGGATGTGCACGCCTATCCAACAATTCTCTGGAGCAGAAGGTTATGAGCATACCTCTGTTGTCACTATATTGTCATATTAAAAAGAATTATTCATAGCCAGTGCTCAGGCTGATCTGATAGGTTGGTTGTCACGCTAGTTTGTATAATTTTTCATTCAGCCGATTTTTTGCCGACCTCAGCAGCCAGCAGGCAGTTCTCAATTGTTCATTTATTCAAATACAGATTGAAGACCTACTAAGTGCCACACACTGAGCTAAGATCTGAGGATAGAACGGTCAATAAAAATTTCCCTGCACAGTGGGCCCCTCCTCAAACACTCCCCCCAATACTAGAACACTTTGCTCTAATAATTCGGCAGTCTGAGATGCCCACCTTCCCGACATGATCACTGAAGACAAAGTGGGTGCAAAGGCAAATGTGGCAAAGAAAGCTGCTGGTGCCCAGCTATCACAAGACATAGCATCTGGGGTCTTAAAGACTTGAAGATACACAAGCAGCCCTCTAGCTGAGACCTAACAAAGCCCACATGGAAGCAGCACACCAGCTTGTCCTGACATGATCGCTGTGAACAAAGCAGGTGCATAAACAGATGTAGCGAAGGGAGCAGTTGGTGCCCAATTACCAGGGGATGTAGAGTCTGGGACCTTCAAGGCTCAAAGATAAACACGTGGCCCTCTAGCTCAGAAGTAACAAAGCACACATGGAAGAAGTACACCAGTCTGGGGGGGTCACAAGGTGTTGAGGGAATCAGCTATCAGGCATCAAAGAACAAAAAATTGTATTATTGTGAATGAGGGGTATGCAGAGCGGGGATGTAAAGATCACCCACAGCAACTGGACTTTCCCTCACAGAAGGATCAGGGAGGAGACAAAACTGTCAGGGTCAGTGTAACAACAATGAAACATACAATGTTCCTCTAGTTCTTAAATGTTTCCTTACCCCCGCTATCATGATCCCAATTCTACCTTACAAATGTGGCTGAACTGGAAGATGTACATCGGTACAGATAGAAATTGGAAACACAGGTAATCCAGGACAGAAGAAGCCCTCAGGTCCAGTGGAGAGAAGGGTGACCTTGGGAGGATGGAGGGAAGTTGGGGTAGAAAGGGAGAACAGATTGCTGGGATCTACATATAAGCTCCTCCCTGGGGGACGGACAGCAGAGAAGTGGGTGGAGAGAGAAGTTGGATGCTGTTGGATATGACAAAATAATAATTTATAAATTATCAAGGGTTCATGAGGGAGAGGGGAGAAAGAGGGGCGGATACCAGGGGCGCAAGCAGAAAGCTTTTGAGAACGATGAGGGAAACAAATGTGCAAAACCGCTTTATACAATGGGTGCACATGTGGATTGTGATAAAGAGTTGTATACACCCCCAATAAAATGATTTAATATTGGGCTGAGCCCCGGTGGCATAGTGGTTGTGCGCGAGACTGCCGCCCACTGGAACGGAGGTTCAATTCCAGCAGTGGGGCTGGGCCTCCTACTCCCACCACCGGAGAGCAGTGATGCCCAAAAAACTAAAAAAATAAAAACTAAAATGATTTAATATTTTTAAAAATCCCTGCATAAGATGATCTTAAAGAGAAAGTGGTGGAGTAATGGTAGATTTCTTGCCTTCCGTATACAGATGGTCTGTGTACATGTACCCCATGTACAGCCATGCCTTAGACTGGTTCTCGAGAGAAGCTTGACCAGTGAAGTGTGTGTGGGAATAAGGTGACTCACATGGTTATAGAATTGAGCCAGTCCAAGTCTGGGTATGTCCCAAGTCTATGAGCCAGGCTTCTCCTGACTCCTGTAGATGCAGGCGCCGATGAGCCCAAGACTAACAAGCTGGTGGCTGCAGAGACAAATGAACTCAAGGTTAGCAGGTCAGATGGCAGGCTACTGGTGACTCTCAGGATCGGCAAGCAAAATGGCACTTTACTAGTTCAAGTCCTAAGAGCCAGAGAACAGAGAGCCAAATGCCGGATTCAGAGTCATCACAAAGTAAGCCAGCTTTACGGAGGACAGCACTGGAGACTGTGTGAAAAGTGCGCCTGGTCTCTCCCACACTCAGTAGGGCAAAGCATGAAGGGAGTGTAACAGAGCAGCAAGGGGAGCACAGTAATGAAGTCCCTGAGGAATCCTGAACACAGACGTCTGACTCTGGCACCTCATCAGACCTGAGTGGAAAACATTCATAAGGATCAGCAGACAGACCTGGAACAATTTATAGGCGTTGTTCTTGTTGTTTTGCTTCGTTTTGCTTCTCTTTCTCTCTTGCTCTATGTCTATCTATATAAGATAGGCAGGATAAACAATCCTGAGGAGAAAACAACCAGACTGGCAGTTCTGGGGGGACATGAGAGAGGAGGGTTCGGAGGAGCAGGAATGGGGAGCCAACAAACTCAGGGGCAAGGGAACAGCAAGAAACCTAAAGTTGATGGGGAGGAGGGTGTAGGATACCTGGTGGGGTTTGATCAAATGCAAGTATCTGAGAAGAATTACTGAGGGCAAAATGGAGGACAAGCATGAGAGTGGGAGAGGAGAATGGTGAAAGGAAATAGTGGAAAGAACTAGGAGGCAAAAGCTATTTACAGTGGTACAGGTGTAAGCATGCATATATATATATATATATATAAACATTGATATATAATGATAGGGATATATGTCCATGCACATATATTTATATGCTAAGTATTGAGAGCAGACGGACTTTGGGCCTCTACTCAAGGCTTCCCTAAACATATGAACACTTTGTTCTAATAACCTGGCATTCTTTGATACTCCCCTTCCCAACATGATCGCTGAAACAAAATGAGCGCATAAGCAAATGTGATGAAGAAGGCTGATGGTGCCCAGCCATCAAAAGATATAGTGTCTGAGGTCTTAAAGGCTTGAAGTTAGACAAGTGACCGACCGTGCAGCAGGGAAGCAACAAAGCCCACAAGATGTTGACAGGATCAGGTATCAGACATCTAAAGACCCCAAACAGCCATACCAATGCAAATACAGGGGGCCAGAATGGAGACCCCCAGACTCATCTGTAGACATTGGACATCCCCTATCAGAAGGGTCACAGGAAGGTATGAGACAGTCAGGGTGCAGTATGACACCAACAAAACATACAACATTCCTCTAGTTCCTTTAATGCTTCCCCCCCCCCCCACTATCATCCCAGTTCTATCTTACAAATCTAACTAGACCAGAGCATAAACATTGGTACAGATAAGAACTCTGAACACATGAAATCCAAGACAGATAAACCCCTCAGGAACAATAATGGGATTAGTGATACCATGAGGGTAGAGGGAACATTGGGGGTGGGGTGGGGGTGGGGGTGCGCAACCAATCACAGTGATCAACATGTAACACAAACACATAGGGTGATGAACAACATAAACATGAGTGAAGAGAGACCGTGAATGGTGTAAGATATGAAAATAATATTAATTTATAAATTATCAAGAGTTCATGAGGTTGAGGGAGGGAGGGAGAGAGGAGCTAATACCAAGGGTTCAAGTAGAAAGAGACTTTTGAAAAGGATGATAGCAACATATGTACAAACACATGTACAACAGTGGTGGCAAAAATACCTGGCGGGCCAGATAAATGTCCTCGGTGGGCTGCATGTGACCCCCGGGCTGTAGTTCAAGGATCCCTGGTGTAGAGCAGAGAGAGGAAGATTCCAAGTGGAAGGAAGAATGCATGGAATGGCTCACAGGGAGAAAGGATTGGGTACAGTGTAGATCTTTCATGATGGTCCCATTGGAAGCCAAAGGAGGTCAGCTTCTCTAGGGAATGCGCCAGGTCCACTGGACCAGTTCTCTTCAGGTCTCACATGGGAACTCCCTTCTTCCTCAAAAGAGCCAGGAGATCCTTCTCACACATTCATCTGAGGGCAGGACATTTGATGAAGAAAATATATCGGATCCATTAGCTCACAATTACTATGCAAAAGCATCACCACGATAAAAAACTTTTATATATTATTTTAAAAAACACCTTTTTTTATATCAAAAAGAACAGTCAGACTTCATCCCAAAATGTTAGAGGTTGGATCTCACAGGAGTTACTTGTGAAGAAATGACCTCTTTGAAACATGTGAGGATGATGGATTTGAATTTTTAATAAGCCACTGTCTGCAGAGAACAAAGGAACAGAAACTTTCATTGACCATGATGTCATTTCCTGCAGCGCACAAACAATAAAATGTGAAATAAATAGATCTTGGTAATTCATGGCTTGGAGAACTTGTCTTCTTGAGAAGCGAGAAACTAAATTTGGGGCTTCTCTGTTAGAACTCAGGACAGAGAGTTTGAGTGGCAGACATCCCCCCCACCCCCTTTTGCCTTTGAGTCTCTTGCACAGAGACTGTGTGTCGGCCAGCTGGGTGCTGTTTGTCATAGAATTTCCTTCGGGGTAAGGGAGTCCCACATGCCATGATCCAAAGGGACAGACTGTTATAATGATCACCATGTTCTGCGCCTCCATCAGTGGAAGCGGTGCAGAGCGAGGATGTTTATTATAAAACATCACTCTTTAATGAGTTCCAAACTATTTCTGAAACATCCAAGGCATTATTGAGTCCCAAGGACATTTAAGGTTAAGAACAGACACTTCTCAACCAAGGAAACTCCCAGAGGGTTTTACAGCAAGTGTGTCATTTGTGACTCTAAAAGGGTAGCTTTTCTCCCATGTTTTATTCAATGATATTTTTTTTTGTCTCGGTGTGTTTCTGTTACTCTATAATGAATAGTCTTCTCTCTTGAAACTGAAAAAAAATTATGGGTAGGTATGTATAATGACGCATTCCTGTTTAAATTTCAGTTGTAGAGAAAATGGACACTGTGACGGGAGGCATGGAGACATCTCGCCAAACCTACGATGATAAACTCACCGCAGTGGAGAGCGACCTGAAAAAATTAGGTAATCTGCAGTGGGAGGGAGCTCTCCCACTGAGCACCCCAACTTCTTAGGATGCCCTTGCATTCACCCAAAAGGATCTTGAGAATTTTGTGTTGACATGTTGAACGTTTCCTCAGGATTTCAGTCACAGATTTCAAAGGAAGGGCCACTTTTAGAGCTGGTCTCCCTACACTACCCCCCGTAAAACTACTTGCCAAATAAAATCTGAAGAGCAATATAAAAGTACCACAAATATCCTTCACTTTAAAACTATTTTTATAAAAACCTCAGTAATTCCTATTTTAAAATACTTTAAATTGCATACAGATATGCATACAGAAATGCATATCCTCGAGAAGGAAAATATATCCAGTCTATTTTTGTCTGTATTAAAAAGAAGAAGAGGGCTGAACCCCGGTGGCATAGTGATTGTGCGCGGGACTGCGGCCCACTGGGTTGGAGGTTCAATTCCAGCTCCACGGAGCAAAGGCTGGGCCTCCTACTCCCACCACCTGAGGGCAGTGATGCCTAAAAAAGAAAAAGAAAAAAAGAAGAAGAAAATTCGGTAAGCTTATAGAGCAACATATTATTTCCTTCTTGACAGTGTACCCAGTAGCCTGGAATAAGGAAAATTCCTTCTCCCTCGTTGAAAAAAAAAAAGTGTTGACCAAAATTTGTTAGTTCTGATATTAAGAGCAGTCTCCTTTATGATGACCTTGAACTCAGTTAGATTCAGAAACGTAGATTTTACGAATGGAGAGCAGTTTGTATGTATATACTACACATTTTGTGCCCACAGTAAAATGCAAGCCAACTGAGTCTCTTGGTAATCGTTGACGTTACCTGGACACTTTCCCCTCCCACCGATTTAAGTAAAAACATTTCTTATTCCAGGGGATCAGACGGGGAAGAAAGCTATCAGCACCCACTCAGAGCTCTCCACCTTCAGATCAGACATCCTGGATATCCGCCAACAGCTCCGTGACATCACAGAGAAAACCAGCCAGAACAAAGAGACGCTGGGAAAGTTACAGGCAAATGAGGACTCACTGGTGGACAGGCAGAGTCAACTGAAAGAAACTTTGCAGAATAACTCTTTCCTCATCACCACCGTCAACAAAACCCTGCAGGCATATAATGGCTATGTCACTAATCTGCAGCAAGACACCAGTGTGCTCCAGGGCAATCTACAGAACCAAATGTATTCTCACAACGTAGTCATTATGAACCTCAACAACCTGAACCTAACGCAGGTGCAGCAGAGGAACCTGATCACCAATCTGCAGCGGTCTGTGGATGACACCAGCCAAGCTATCCAGCGCATCAAGAACGACTTCCAAAATCTGCAGCAGGTATTCCTTCAAGCCAAGCTGGACACTGATTGGCTGAAGGAGAAAGTGCAAAGCTTGCAGACTCTGGCTGCCAACAACTCTGCCTTGGCCAAAGCCAACAACGACACCTTGGAGGACATGAACAGCCAGCTCAACTCATTCACAGGTCAGATGGACAACATCACCAGTGTCTCACAAGCCAATGAGCAGAACCTGAAAGACCTTCAGGACTTACACAAGGATGCAGAGAACAGGACAGCCTTCAAGTTCAGTCAATTAGAGGAGCGATTCCAGACCTTCGAGACGGATATTGTGAATATTATTAGCAACATCAGTTACACAGCCCACCACCTGCGGACACTGACCAGCAACCTGAATGAAGTCAGGACCACTTGCACAGATACCCTCACCAAACACACAGATGATCTGACCTCCTTGAACAACACGCTGGCCAACATTCGCTTGGATTCTGTTTCTCTCAGGATGCAGCAAGATATGATGAGGTCCAGGTTAGACACTGAAGTGGCGAACTTATCAGTAATTATGGAAGAAATGAAGCTAGTGGACTCCAAGCATGGTCAACTCATCAAGAATTTTACAATACTACAAGGTAAGTGAAAATTGTAACCATATCACCCTAAAACAGCAAACAGTAGCTTAACACAGCTTTTTGTGTGTTGAAATATATTCCTTTTTAGGTACTTATTCAACTTGTTAACGTATATACAGATATGCATGTAAAACAGCAAACATTTATTATCTCAGAGTTTCTGTGAACCAGGAATGAACCCAGGAACAGCTTAGCTGAGTGGTTCTGAGTCAGTATCCCTCCTAAGGTTACGGTCAAAATATTAATAAGGTAGGGCTGCAGTCATAAGAAGGTTTGACTGAGGCTGGAGGATCTACCTCTCAGGTGATTCATGCATGTGACTGTTGGCCTAAATTTTCAGTTCCTCACAAGGTGGCATCACTTAAGTGCCCTCACTGCTTGGCAACTAGTTCTTTCTAGAGCAAGTGATGTAAGACGGGGCATGAGAGAAGCCAGAATGCCTTTTATGACGTAGCCCTCAAATCATCATCACTTCCACCAAATTCAAATACGTCATTAAGGGAGGGGAAGTAAGCTCCACAGCTTGAAGAAAGAAGTAACTAAGGATGTTTGGTAGCATACAGAAGTGCTCCAATCTGTTGATTTGAAGTATTGGTTACTCTGAATCTCTCAATCCCTAGGCTATTTCAATAGCACTATAAATTGGACTATCTTGTAAAGCAGAATAATTCTTACCATTGAGGAATTCCTACGAGGGGCTCTCCCTCCTCACAAAAAATGGGTGAAGAAGAGCTTTCATAGTATGCATTATTCCTGCTAGCCACGCATCAAACAACTTGCTCTGAGTTAGTGCTTCCCCTGGGAAGATGTCTCTGGTCACAGTGAATATTTTTGTAAAAGCAGTTTTGCTCGAACCTTGTTTTATTTTTTTGGTTTTTTTGGGGGTTTTTTGTGGTGGCAGTAGGAGGCCCAGCCTTTGCTCAGTGGAGCTGGAATCAAACCTCCATCCCAGTGGGCCACAGTCGCGGGCACAACCACTACGCCACAGGGGCTCAGCCCCTCGAACCTTGTTTTTGTAATGGATGATTTAAGAGAAATTTTTTTCCTGTTCGGGAAAAATGTCACAGAAATTGTTGTGATATTGAACACAGCTTACAAGGACAGCGCCATGGGAAAAACTCAAGGGTATGAGTGCTTTTCTCATTTCAAAAAAAGATGAAATGACAATTGATGACAAATCTCATTCTGAATATCTGTCAACATCCTGAACAGACGAAAATGTTGACTTTTAGGACATTTGGAGTTTGTTCGGCCAGGTCAGACTGTTAGTTTAGAAGTTTTAAAAAGATTGTGTAGCAGGGTCTGACAAAAAAGATCTGATTTGGACTGAGCCCCAGTGGCGCAGTGATTGAGTGCGGTACTGCGGCTCACAGATTTGGCGGTTCAAATCCAGCAGTAGCTCTCCAGGAGCAAGGCTGGGCCTCCCACTCCCACCAGAGGGCAGTGATGCACCACCACCCCAAAAAAAAAAAGATCTGATTTGCAGTAGACAGGGAACTGATTTTGCTACCATGACAGTGCACCTGCTCATGCAGCCATCTGAGTTGACCAATTTTTGACAAAAGCAGCATGCCTCCCTTGCCCCACACACCTGACTCACCTGACCTCATTCCATGTAATTTCTTCTTGTTTCCATGAATAAAGAGGGACTTGAAAGGACAGCAATTTGACAACGTAGAAGAGGTGAAGGGAAAAAAATGAGGGAGGTACTGTCACCCATCCAAAAAGATGAGTTAGAAAAGTTTTTCCAAGAATGGAATCACAGACTTGACAGATGCATGAAGTGTAATGCATGGAGGTGATAAGGTTGTTTTGTAAAAAAAATTTACATGCATAACTTTGAAAAAATATTTGGGGGTTGTTGTTTTTTGATGCCCTCATATTTCCAAGTGTTCTGGAGTATGCAAAGAATAGAAAATAGAGAAAGAAAACCAATATGCTAAATGTCATCAAGACACTTGACGGTGACATCTTTAAGCAAGAAAAAGGAGTAGGTGCTGGCTTACAGAAAAATTAGGTGAATATATTAGTTATATTAGCTTCTGCTTTGTTCAAGAGAGTACTCAAACTTAGCAGCTTATACACCGTTTATTAGAGCACCGCGGCTAGATGCATCTCAGCCGGGTCCTTCATAGGCTGCAGTGCGGGTGCTACTTACAGCTGTGGTCTGACTCATGGCCTTGCCACAGGAAAGATTCATTTCCGGCTCTCTCAGATATTGGGAGTATCTTTCTCCTTATGGCTCTAAGACTGAGATTCCAATTTTTCCCAGGCACCAAGTTGGGGTCTCCCACAATTCCTTCCCACTTGCCATGTGGCCAGCTCACAACACTGCCACTTTTTCAAAGCCACCAACAGTGTTTCTCCCACTCCAGGCTGGCTTCTTATCTAAGCCCATCACTGGACGCCATTCCATCCTTGGCTGTAGTCTGTGGGTTAGAAGCAAGTGACAGATTCTTGGCACACTCACAGAGAAGGATTCCGCGTGGCCCCGCTAGAATGTGTCTGCCACCGCTGCGGAGTGATCACATGTAGAGTGGGAGCTAGTGAGCCCCTGTGAGCCTGGAACCAGGTCTGTGCCTGGGACTCGGCCGGGCAAGTGGATGGTTCGGCAATTCCGTGCTCATTCAATATGAAATTGCTTGTGGGTGATAGACGCGAAATCCCAAGTTATCTGAAGAGTTCTAGCATAATAAAGAGATGCCTCAAAGATGAAACAGAGAGTACCTATAAAATTCTCTTAGGTGAAAAAGACCAAACAGGTAAACCAGTGGTTCTCAACTTGTGGGTTGTGACCCTATGGTGGGTCAAACCACCCATTCACAAGGGTCATCTGATTCATAACAGTAGCAAAGTGACAGTGATGAAATAGCAACGAAAATAATTTGATGGTTGGGGGTCACCACAACATGAGGAACTGTCTGAAAGGGTTGAGAAGCATTGAGGAGAAGCATGGGAGATTCTGTTGGCTTCAACAAATGAATGAGCCTGCAAGAAAGCCAAGGTGAACTTTGGACAAGAAAAATAAGTGGGAACAAAAAAAAAAAAAAAGAAATAGAAGTGATGCTATCCAAAACACAGTAGATGGTATCTTACCCCATTCATTCGGCAAGGCCTCCCTGGAGGGCCGTGTTCCTTTGGGGGAACCCCATTTTAAGAACAACAGTCACAAAGGGCCAGTTTACAGATGAAGAAGCTCAAGTTTCCGGAGGTGGTCGTCACTTGCCGATGTTTGCAGGGATTCCTGATTGGGCTGAACTGTTACTGCTCTTGACTGTGAGCTGAAAGGTGAGAGATGCCAGTCCAGGCACAGGTGCCTTGGACGAAAGGTCTGGCCCCCTGCTTCCAACACAGTCAGCCCTGAAACTCCTGTGGGGCGCAGCTCTAGCCCGATGACACGGCTTGGAGTTGATTCATCAGCAACCCCCCTCGCCCCCGCCCCCTTCCCATCCAAGTTTACACCAGGGATAAATAGCTAAGCAGGATTTGAGCCTCGGTGGTCCGATGCCACAGCCTGTGCTCTTTGCCCCAGTGACACCCACAGGCCTGAGACCTGACCAGAGGGGTCCGGGAGGTCAGGGTGTGTGGATTGTGTGGTGGGTCCAATAGGACTGTCTTAATTAAGGAGGGTCGTGGAATAACCGGATTTATCTTTGTAAAGGTCCCTCTCGATGCTGGGGGGTTGGGCGGGGGTAGAAGGCGGAAACCATCGGCGTGGAGGCGTCCAGGCAGAGATGAGATGGAACCACCTGGTGGTGACTTGGAATGGAGCTGAGAGAAGGAAACGGGTGGGAGGAGGCTTGAGCAGCCTGGGATGACTGTCAGACAGCCTGCTTCCAAAGCCCTGCGGGGCCTCCTCTAGTCGTGTCCCTTCCCATGAGGACTCCTGAGTTCTCTGGAGCCCCTGCCAGTCCCTGGCGTTCCCTACCCATGGGGTCCCAAGCTGAAGAAGGAGCAGCCCGAGGGGCAGGTGGCTGTGCGCTGTAGGGAGGGGGGCGCTGTGGGCAGAAAGCAAACACAGGGTGGGGGCGGCCGAGAGAAAGATGGGGCAGAGCAGGATGGAGCCGGATGGCATTGAAAGTCAACCTCCGCTGGGCTTGCCTCTGCCAAGTTCAAAATACTGCACCTTCCAGGAAGATTCTTAGTTTCTTCCATTGAATGAATCCCATGCTGAGGGGCCTGTGGAGCCACAGGAGCAGCCTCCCCCCAACCCCCGCCCCCGACCCGGGAAGTGCCAGGGTGACCCTCACACCACACAGCCACTAACTGGGCATCAGGGCGCAGTCACCAGAAGCCAAAGCTTACTGAGCTTGGCTCAGTAAGCCAAGCAACCAATGTCATGATTTCTATCTTAATTATGTACATGGAAGACTCTCTGTCAGCTCCTAGCCTCCATGGTGGAGTAGAAATTCACTCACAGCCTGCTGCTCTTTCTCCTCAATCGAGGAGAGCGTGGTCCTGCCCACCTGTGTTAGTCCAGGTAGACTAGAGGAACAAATTTCATAGACACACATATGGATAGAAGGGAATGGTTTATATACAAAAGGAATGGAACACTAAGAAAGCATCCCAACCCAGTCCAGTTCAAAGTCATAAGTCTGATATTAGCCCATATGCCCGATACCAGTCAATAACGTCTCCTTCCGACTCACGAAGTCACTAGTCAGTGGGTCCAGAATCCCGGCGCTGGCAGGGGTCTCCCCATGGCTCCTGACTTCCAGGGTCCATCCAGTGGTGGCAGAAGCAACTTATCACTGGCAGTGGCTCCCCTGTGGACTTTCCAGCTTCAGAGGCCTGGCTTCATCAGCAGAGCCATGTGGCTTCTCTGGCTCCTCAGATGCTGCCATCTTGTCTTGTCCATGATTCATCATCTCTGAGACTAACTCCCAACAACTGGGGAGATAGCTTCTCTTCTTCACGAGGGAAATAACGCGAGATTTCCCAGACTGTATCAGGAGAAAGCCATGCCCACACAGAGGCCTCATTGGCTACTCAATAGCTATTTCCAGATTAACAGGCTAGACTCCACCCCTACATTTCAATCATAAAATTAACATAAGCACATGACTGCCACAGATCACCCCTTGTTAATATTATACTTTCACTTAACTCTGTAACCATATGTAACTTTCAAATGAACAATAGAATCATATCTATACCTACCAGGATAAAACTAAAATGCATATAATTCAACATGTGTCACCATCATTTAAAAAGAACATTCTATAAGTGAACAAAACAGAAGAAATCCTGTGCCTTACAACTGTAGTTACAAAATATCTATACCTTGATCCTATAATCCTATAAATATATATTCTACCACCTATGAGAGTGTGCAAACCAACCACCTCATGCCTTCATTCCCCCATTTTGGGTATCTAATTTCTATATTGCCCACTTACACCAACCCAGTGCTCTGAGGAAACAATCATATCTTTGAACGTGAAGAATTTTCATTCCAGTTGGAAACGCATAAAGTGTGCATCCATTAGCAAAGTCAAATCAGGACGGGCCATCCATAAAGTCAGCAGCGATATGCACCAGTTCACAGACTCAAATCGCTTCTCTTTCTCTGGTCGGGTTCTGATCAACTCAATGTGGGTTGTCACACTTAGCCTCATCACGGTGGCCATTGGTCGCCTTCCCTTTAGACCAAGGTCCCATCACAAATTCTTAACATGCCTAGCCCTCTTCAGACCCTCTCGTCTCTATTTCCTGTGAACCAAGTCCCATGGGTGTCGGTGGCCAAATTCAACCCGCCTCTCTATTGCTACAGTTCTCCTATTTCTACTCAAAGAATAGATCGAGGTGGAAACCTAGCAAGCATTTCAGGCTGCCACAATTTTCTTTAACATTCAGTCTCAGAGAGTAGTTATCTTCATGGTTCCAGATTCCTTCGCTTCTGAAAATAATCACTTGTCAGGATTTTCCACGGAAACAGACTCTATCCTTCTTTATTGGTCAGTTTGACCTTCTCTTAGAATACAAGAATCCTGAGTACTCCAAAAGACTGGGTGGGGCTACTTTCTTCAGAGAAGTCTTTATAGGCATGGCTTAAACCCATCTAAGGACAATGTGGGGTTAACCTCTTCAGAGATGTCCTTTACGCTAAGTCCTAAACCCTCTAGAGGTCAATGCTTGGCTTGAGGTAACTGGATTTGCAAACTGTTTTATACTTCCAAACAAACATTTCTATGCATCTTTATATTTGCAATAATAGCATAAGAAATCAGTATAAACAAGATAGTCAGAAATTAAACTTAAGTCTTAAAACAGTCAAGGTCAATACTTATTAAGCTTATCTATATCCTTCTCTAAACTACTGTTTACACAAAAACATTGAATTAGGTCTCTGAAGGCATCAAAACAGATCCCTGCTTTCAGTCAGGCATTCTGACCTTCTTAACCATTGTCCTTAGACAGAATCCCCATTTTATGAAGGAATAACCAAAGATAACATTCAAAGTAATCAAAACTTTAACTTCCCACATTGTTTCCAGAAAATAACTCAGTAAATTGCAAGACTATATCTGACTTCTGGCTAGCCCAAGAAGTAACAGTACCACGAGTCAAACATACATCTACTTTCCATCTTTATGATTTGTCCCTCTAGTACCCCACTCTCGGTACCATTATG
>PVJH01028595.1:0-27154 GCA_004026705.1 Nesogale talazaci
ATTAAGAAAACATCCCAACTCAATCCAGATCAAGTCTATAAATCCATTATTAGCCCATATGTTCAATACCAATCTATATAGTCCTCTACAGACTCAGGAAATACATGCAATGATGCTGAATGCAGGAAGCTCACAGGCCAGTGGGTTGGAAGTCTTACAGATCCAGTGGCATTGTAAGCATCTCAGTGCTGGCAGGGCTTTCCACGTGGCTCCTCCAGCTTCAAAGGTCTAACTCCATTAGTCTTGCTCCATGTGTCTTCTCCACTGGGATGTCTTGGAGGGAGTGAGCAGACAAAGAGAGTCTGTCTCCTGCTTTCAAGAAGAAAACCTAGGAATTCCCAGAATTCTCAGGAGAATTCCGTGCCCACACAGGCCTCATTGACTATGATCTGATTGACAGATTAGATTCCATCCCTCCACTATTAATCCTATCAAGTCCCAAATTGACACCAGATTATGTAGCTATCATAGTAATAGACTTATACAATATTTATCCTTTTGTGATTGGCTAACTTCACTCAGAATAATGGCTTCCATGTCCTTCCATGCCATGAAGTGTTTCCTGATTTTTTCATTATTTTTCAGGGATGCATTGTTTGTATGTTCCAAAGTTTTGGTTTTTTAATACTTTTTCCTGTTAAAGGAAATTTGAGTTGTGTACAGTTCTTGAACTATGCTGCAATGAACATGAGAAAGCATATATCTTTTTATGTTCTCTTATTTCTTTGGGCTATATACCTAGCAAAGACATTGCTGTGACATATGATATTTCTAGTGCTATTTGTTTTAGAAATCACCATATCACTTTCTATAATGCTTGCACATATTTATAAATCCACCAGAAGTGTATGAGTTCTAATCTATCTACACTCTTTCCAGCATCTATTATTATGCTTTTTTTAAAAATTGCACTATGACTGTGGGAATAAGATGATAGCTCATTGTTATTTTGATTTGCTTTCCCTGCATAGCTGATAAACATGAGCATTTCCTCATGTGTTTGCTAGTCATTTGAGTGTTGTCTGTTGCGAATTGTCTATTCATGTTCTTTGCCCACTGTTTAATTGGGTCATTTCTCCCCTCTTATTGTGGTGTTACAGAATTCTTTAGTTTTCAGTAAGTAGTCATTTGTCAGTTTTGTCATTTCTAAAGATTTTTTTCGCAGTCTATCATTTTTACCTTTTTGATAGTCTTTTGATGGGTATGTTTTTGATTTTATTTATATTTTTACCCTTTTGATAGTCTTTTGATGGGTATGTTTAACTTTTAATAGGCCCTAGTTGTCTGTGTTGTCTTTCACTGTGTGTGATTTCTTTATTATAGCTGATAGTTCATTAAGGTCCCTGCAAA
Organism: Nesogale talazaci; assembly: GCA_004026705.1. Lineage (NCBI taxonomy): Eukaryota > Metazoa > Chordata > Mammalia > Afrosoricida > Tenrecidae > Nesogale > Nesogale talazaci. The sequence continues at coordinate 1,351 of PVJH01028595.1, forward strand.
AGGGACCTTAAGTTAGTCCCAATTTTCTTGATGTTCTTGATAGCTCTGGGTTTTACATTTATGTCTCTAGTCCATCTTGAGTTAATTTTTGCGCATGGGTGAGGCACAGATCCTGTTTCATTCTTCTAAAGATGGGCACACAATGTTCTCAGCACCATTTGTTGAAGAAGTCACCTCTTTCCCATTTAATGTGTTTTGGCCCCTTGTCAATAATCAGTTGTCTGTAGGTATATGCATTTATTTCTGGCTGCTCTATCCTGTTCCATTGGTTTATTTATCTATCATTATACAAGTTCCAGGCTGTTTTGAGAACTGTGGTTGTGAGAAATGTTTCTTGCGTAGTTCAAGATCTCCTACTTTGTTCTCTTCTTATCTTGGGCCTATTTTATCGCCATATAAAGTTAGGAATTAAATTTTCCATTAAAGACGATGTTGGGATTTGGATCAGGATTGCATTGTATTTGTAGATGGCTTTAGGTCAGCAGTTCTGAACTTGTGGACTATGACTCTTTTGGTGGTTGAATGACCCTTTCACAAGGGTTGCCTTGTTCATAATAGTAGCAAAATTACAGTTATGAAGTAGCAACAAAAATAATTTTATGGTTAGAGGATAACCACAGCATGAGGAATTGTATTAAAGGGTTGCAGCTTTAGGAAGGTTGAGAACCACCATTTTAGGTAGTATTGACATTTCCATGAACATAAGATATTTTTCCATTTGGACAGATTTTTTTGGTTCCTTATAATAATGTTTTGTGTTTGTTTTTTGGTTTACTTTAAACACATCTTTTGTTCCTTTGGTTAGGTTTATTCATAGGCATTTCAACATTTTCATGGTTATTGTGAAAGGGATTGTTTTCTTGATGCTTCTTTCAGAGCTCTCTTCACTGATATATAGGAATCTAATTTCTTTCTGTTGTTACTCTAGTAACTGGTACTTTACTAAATTCTGACAATTGTTCGAAGACTCTTTTTTTGTGGATATGTTGGGGCTCTCCATCTATAACCTCGCATCACCTGAAATTAGTGAGAGCTTCACTTCTTCTTTGCCTATTTGTACTCCCTTGATTTCTTTTTGTTGTCTTATGGTTTTGGCTAAGACTTCCAGAAAAATGTTGAATAAGAGTGCTGAGAAGGGAAATACTTGCTTAGTTCTCATTTCCAATAGAAATTTTTTCAGTATTTCCCCATTGAGCGTGCTATTTGCCATTGATTTTTCATATATGGCTTTTACTATGTTGAAGAATTCCCCTTCTATTCTTATTCTATTGAGTGTTTCTGTTAGGAATGTGTGTTGGATATAGTAAAGTACTTTTCTTACATCTATTAATATGAGTATGTGCTTCTCATTCCTTTCTTCTTTATTTGGCAAATTATATTGTGTTTGTAATATTGAACCATGTGTGCATCCTTGGTATGACTTCCACTTGGTCATGATAACATTTTGTTTTTGATATATTGTTTGATTCTTTTGGCCATAATTTTTTGAGAATTTTTGCATCTATGTTCATGATGGTTATTGGTTTGTAGTTTTCTGTCTTTTGAGTGGGTCTTCACGTGGTTTTGGAACCAGTGTTTTGCTGGCTTCACGGAATGAATTTGCTGTCCCTTTCTATATTCTGAAACAGTCTGTGTAGAATTGATGACAACTCTTCCCTGAATACTTGCTAGAATTCTCTTGTGAAACCATCTGATCTTGGGCTTTTCTTCACTGGAAGTTTCTTGATCACTTTATCTATTTTCTCTTTAGTTATGTGTCTCTTCAAGTTTTCTTTATCTGTTGTGTTGATTTGGATTGACTGCATTTCTAGGTACTTGTCTACATATTTTAGGTTTTCAAACTTGTAGAATAGCCTTAGTATTGTGTGGTTATTCTTTTTATTTCATTTAAATATGTTTTATTGTAACTGTTTTCATTGCTAACTCTAGATATTTGCGTATTTTCTTTCTTTTTTTCTTTGTTAAGTTTGCTAGTGGTTTGTCAATTATGTTGATCCTTTTGAAGAACCAATTTCTTGTCTTGTTGATTTTTTCTATTACTTTCCTATTTCTATTTCTCTTATGCCCACTTTAATTTTTATGATTTCTTTTCTTCTGTTGTTTGGGTTTATGTGGCAGTTGCATACTTTCGTGTCAACTTGATATATGGAATGTAGGGGTGGAGTCCAATCTGTCAATCAGGTCACAGCCTGATGATACCTCCTTGTGGTTTTGACCTTGTCATGAGGAAGCATCTGAGAATCTTCCCCACCTTTCTCTGCTTTTACCTTCCTGCTGGTGAACCACACTGAGACCTGCGAATCCTGTGATGCAGCCACCGCCATTGGATCTACAAGACTTTGTACCCAATGGTCTGTGATCTTCCTGCATTCTGCATCATTGCATATGGCTTCTTGAGTCTGAAGAGTTACTTATGGGCTAGTATCAGATTTAAGGAATAGTATAAGACTTATGGACTTGATCTGGACTGGGCTGAAATGTTTTCTGGTTATAAAGCTCTCATTTACTCATGTAGATGAGTGTTCTTGGGTTTGTTTCTCTTGTCAACCCAGCCTAACAGTTTATGTTCTTGTTCTAGTTGGAAGTGTTGTATTAAGGTGTTGATTTTAGATTTTTCATTCATGTTCACATTGGTTGCTATAATTTACCTTCTCATAACTGCTTTTGCTGTATCCCAATGGTTAGGAGATGAACTATTATCATTATTTTTTTCAAGGATTAAAAAAAAATTTTATCCTCTATTTGATCTATTATCCAGTCATCTTTAGTCGTATGTTGTTGAGTCTCCATGTGTTTCTCTTCATGTTTCTGTTTTTCTGTTGTTCATTTTCAGTTTTATAGTGCTGTTATCTGGGATAGTTAATTATATTATATCAATGACTTAACTTTTTGAGGTTTGCCTTGTGACCTAATATGCAATCTATTTTAGAGTATGTACCATGTTCTCTGAAGAAGAATGAATCTTGCATTGTTGGGTGGTTTGTTCTCTTGATGCTTCTTGCATTATAGAATATTTTGCTGATAAAATTATTCAATATTTTAACTCAAGGCTTGAATATTTTCTTTAGTTCTTTTAGCTTAAGATATGTTAAGTGTGTTCTTTCATTTGGTATTCTTACTTTGTGTCTTTATACATTTCATTATAATATTTTACTTTGTCTTGTTGAGTTGACCTTTGAAAAAATTTTTCAACTTTTCAACTTCTTTATTTGTCCCATTTACCTTAGCTAAACTGTGATTAAGAACAAGTTTCAGAGTGTTTTCCAACAGCCACTTTGATCTTTTCTTTCTTCCATATATTTTAAAAACCTTTTACTTTTTCATGAATGATTCACTTGTCACCATCCCACACACAGCTCTTCAGTCATTACTGTTCATTGCACTAAATCTGTTCTTGAGACATTCTAGAAACTCACATGAGAGAGACTCAAGTTGGTATTTGGGCTCTCATGAAGTCATTTGAATTTCAGGATCAATAAATGATCTGCTCCACAGCACCTCCTGACCTGATTTCAGCTGGTAATATTGAGGTTCTTTAGCACTTCTTCACACAGATTTAATAAACTTGATTTCTTGGACTTGTTTGTTTTTTATGTGATGAAGACATTGTTGGTCTTACAAAATTCTGTCATGAGGTCTCCAGCTTAATTTCTACCACTAAGTCTATGTTTCCAAATTACTGTTCCTCCCTCCTTGTTCCCAAACGTTGCATTCTAATCATTAGTAATTATCAATGCATCTTGATTGCATGTATAATCAATTTCAGACCGAAGGCATTTGTACAATTCTACAATTTTTTCATCACTAGCTTTTGTGGTTGATGCATAAGTTTACTAATTGTATTGATCTGATTTCCTTGAATTAGGATAGATATAATCCCATTGCAGACAACATTATACATCAAGATAGATACTGAAATATCTTTTGGTTGACTGATGCATGGATTATCATTCCTCCTGATTATTTCATTCCTAGCATAGTAAACAATATGATTTTCTGATTCAAAATGGCCAATTCAAGTACTTTTTAGTGCACTAAATCCTGGAATAGCAATTTTTATGTGTTTCATTTTATTTATCAATTTTTATGACTTTCATTTCATTATTGACAATTTCCTGTTTTCTTGGATTCAAACTTGGTAAATTCTAAGTTCCAATTATTAATAGATGCTTCCAGCTGTTTGTTCTTATTTTGAATTGTACCATATCAGCAAATGAATGTCCTGAAGGCTTTACTCCCACAGGCTTTACTCCACCCAGGTCATTATGGTCAATTCTACTTAAAGGACACAGCTTTAACTCAGTCATATTTAATGAGCATTCTGACCTATGTCGTATTCTTGGTGCTATGCTGGACAATATTCTGCCCCTTTTCCCAGATACTAAGGGTTTTCAATATCTGGCAGCATTTTGGTGCTCTCCATAAGGGTTGCTGTGGCTCATTCCTCAGAAGTAGTCAGCCTATTATTTCTTCATAATTTGTTCTTAATCTGGAAGCTTTCCTGAACCATGATCACTTTGGGTGATCCTGCTTGCATTGGAAACACCATTGTATCACAGCACCACAATCCACTAGAGTATGACAAACTGACAGACAAGAGTTTCTGTGCTTTTAAATAGGTTTTGTTCAATTTTCTTTTCTTTTTTTTGGTCAAAAAATCTTTTAATTAAAAGATCACTATATTAGGGGTGCTTACAGCTCTTAAAACAATCTATGCATCAATTATATCAATTATATTTGTATATATGTTGCCATCATTATTTTCTAAACATTTACTTTCTACTGAGCCCATGGTATCAGCTCCTCTTCTCCCCCCCTCAGGTCTCTTGATAAATTATTATTTTCCTATCTTACTCTGACCATGGTCTCTCTTCGCCCACAGTTTCTGTTGTTCATCACCCTGGGTAGGGGTATGGTTATGTGTTGAGCTTTATATGTCAACCCTTCCTCCCCTCATCTTCCCACCTTTCCCCAACCCTCCTGGCATCACTACTCTTATTCCCGTTCTTGGCTTCTGCGTGTCCTGAGCCCTTGTCTCTTATCTGTACCTATGCACATGCTTCAGTCTAGCCTGCAGTGAAAGTGAGGACTGGCATCATGAGAGTGAGGGTGAGGAAGCCTCAAGGAATCAGAGGAATGCTGTATGTTTCATAGGTGCTGTCCTGAGCCCTGGTTGATTTACCCCTTCCTTGTGAACCTCTGTCAGGGGATGTCCCATTGTCTTCAGGTGGGTTTTGGGTCTCAGCTCCGACTCCCTGAATCTCAGCAATATGGTTTTTTAAATGTTTGTTTTGAGTCATTGGATACCTGTTACCTGATCTTGTTGATACCACATGATCGCACAGGCTGGTATGCTTCTTCCATATTGCTTTGCTTCTCTGTCAGATGGCCACTTATTTAAATCCAAGCCTTTAAGATCCCAGATATTACATATTTTGATAGCCAGCACCATCTGCTTTCTTTACCACATTTGCTTATGCACCCATTTTATCTTCAGTGATTGTGCTGGGAGGGTGAGCATCATGGAATGCCAGGTTGTTAGAACAAAGTGTTCTTGCATTGAGGGAGGGTTTGAGCAGAGAGGCCTGAAGTTCTTCCACTACCTCAGTGTATTGTCTTATAAAAAGTATGTGTACATAGGGCAATATCTGATTTTTATGAATTAATGTATTTACATGTGTACCCAACTATGCATATACCTCTATCCATAGCTTTCCTTCCTAGATCTTTCCTATTTCCTTTTACCTCTCTCCTTCCCATTCATCCTACTCACCCTTCTTCTGCCTCTTAGCAAGTCCTCTCAGCTAGATTGCTATAGCTCCAAAACCTGCAGGATCTCTCTGTCCTCCTCATTGCTGTTTTTTTCTTTCTTTTTCATTATTGATTTTAAACCCCTAGTTGTTCCCCTGTCTTTGGCGGTGTTTGTTCATCACTCCCTTTCCCTGCTTTCTCCTGCCCTCAAAACGGATTGAAACCATCAGCCCTCTGCCTTTCTCCTCAAGCTTTCTTCCCATGCCTATCTTATATAAGCAGGCAAACCAACAATAGCAGAGACCAAATTAAAAGGAATGAAAAGATTGAAGAAAAAGAGAAGAAACAATAACTAGTAAGCAAGCAAGCAATCAAAATACATACATAATTTCATGTCTGTCTGCTGACCTTTATGACTATCTCCCCACTGGTCCTGGGTGGATTCTGGGAACTTTCCCTCTGAGCCTGAAGTCAATTTTTTTTGGGGGGGGGCTCCTCAAAGGCTTTGTGGCTTTGCTTTGCTCCTGTTACTGATCTGTTATGTTCCCTTTTTGGTTCACCCCACTGTTGGGTGTTCAGACCTGACTAACTCCCTGCTCTGTGCCCCCAGTATTTTCCTCTGTTGTGATATGCTCCAGAAAGGGGACAACATGTCTTAAGCTGCTGATTGCCCTTTTTTCCCCTCTATGCCTTAGCAGCTCCATATAGGGATGCGGTCCTCCAGGATTGGTGTGCCGATATGGGGTCTAAACTGTGCCTCTCTCTTTTTCCTTCTTGGTTTGCTTTCATGTGGGTGTAGCAGACCAGTCCTCCCCAACCTGTAGGTTTAGTGTTGTCCTCTGTGGTACATACTTCTAAGAAGGGAGTCAGTTTGGCTTTGATCGGGGCTGGTCCTGAAGCACAGTATTTACATGCATTGCTTCATGTAGTTATGTTGGCCTCAACGTTTTGGTGTGCCATGGTAGTGTCTGCTGGAACACTCCCAATTCTGTGGATGGATAGCCTATCCTCTACTTGTGCGTGGGCTAGCGTCCTAGTCCCCCTGCGCCATTGTCTTCCTTTTATCCCTCTCCTCCCCCTTCTTTGGGTTGGAATAAAATGTATCTCCTTGGGTTTGGTCTGACCCCCACCCAACTGCCTGTACCTAAACCCATTTAGTGTGCAGTAAGTGATTTTTTTTTCTATACCTAGTGTAGCTTGTCTTCTATATCTACTGTGCTGATTATATTTACCTCAGGGGACTCATGTTGCACTTGTCTTTTTGTGGCTAACTAACTTTACTTAGCATAATATTCTCCAACTCTTCCCATGGAAAATCATGCCATCATCAGTGCTTTTTAGTGATGCATAGTACTCCATTGTGTGTATGTGCCAGGGATTTCTAACCTATTCTTCTATTGATGAAAATTTAAGTTATTTCCAACTCTTTGTGATTGTGAATTATGCCACCATAAACATTGGAGCGCAATGACTGGTCATGGTTTATGTTTTAGCTCTTTTGAATATATGCCTTGTAGCATATGCTACATATTTAAATCATATGCTACATATATTAAATCATTTTCCATTTGATTTAAATGTCACAAGATTACTTTCCACAGAGGTTGTGTGCATTTTCACGAACACCTGCAGTGGAACAGAGTTTCTAACTCTCCATATCCCCTCCAAAATTTGCTGCTCTCTGATATTCTGATTTGGTGTTACATGGTATATCATGGTTGTTTTGCATTTCTCTGATGGCTGGTGATCAGGAGCATTTTCTCATATGTTTATCAGCCATTCAGGTCTCCTCCTAGTGAAACTCCTTTTTCAGTCTTTTTCCCACTTCCTCGGTGGGTTAACTGTTTTCCTCTTTTTGCAGGCTAAGTGGATGTTGTAGATTTTAATAATAAGGCCTTTGTCTATTGTGTGATTGCTAAAACTCCTCTCCAAACCTGTGAGTTCTCTTGCTACCCTCTTGGTGAAGTCTTTTAACACACAAAGGTTTTTTTAATCCTTAGTACAAGTGGCTTGTCAATTTCAGGTTCACTGTGTGTGTACCCTTCCTTGAGTCAAGGTTCTTGTTTGTCCCATTTCCTAAATTGATGATCCTGATAGTTTGGGTGTTTATTTCTAGGTCTTTGATCCACCTTGAGTTTGTTCTTGTGCATGGAGTGTGGTAAGCATCTTGTTCCACTTTTCAGGTGGATATCCATTGTTTCCAGGATCACCTGTTAAAGAGAACATCCAACTCCTACTTGATGTTTTTTGGGTCCTTGTCGAAGATAAGTTGTCTATATGCTGATGGCTTTTTTTTTTTTTTGCTGTTTTTGTCATTGTTGTTTTTCATTGGTATTATGCTATTATGACCATTGTGGCTTTGTAGTAGGTGTTAAAGTCAGGTAAACTGAGTCCTCTGACTTTGTGCTTCTTCTCGTGGGGTTTTCTGCTAATTCTGGGCTTCTTCCTGTTCCATACGAAATTGGTATCCTGTTTTTCCAGTTCTTTGAAGAGGGTTATTGGTATTTGAATTGGGATAGTGTTAAACTTATATAGTGTCTTGGATAAGATTGACATCTTTACTATATTCAATCTTCTGATCTATGAGCATGCGATAATTATCCATTTGTGGAGGTCACTTCTGGTTTCCTTTAGTATAGGCCTGTAGTTTTCCTTGTATAAGTCTTTTTGTTGTTGTTAAATATTAAAAATCCCTAGGTATTTCAATTTGTTCTTGCCTATTATGAAGGGTACTGACTTCTTTATCTCCTCTTCCGTCACCCTGTTCCATGTATATAGCAAATTCAGAGATTTCTGTTTGTTCATCCTGCCACTTTTCCATATTTCTCTATTACTGTCAGTTCTCCTTTTATGGAGTTTTTGGAATTTTCAATGTATAGAATCATGTCTTCTGCAAATAGTGATAGTTTCACCTCCCCCTCTTCCAGTTGGATACTTTTAATATCTTTGCACTGTCTTATGTTGTTAGCTAGGACCTCCAGTGTGATGATGACTAGAAACAGGAACAAGGGACATCTTTATCTGTTCCCCCTTTTTTAATGGGATTGTTTTCATTCTTTCTCCATTTACTATGACGTTGGCTGTTGACTTTTTGTAGATAGCTTGTATTAACTTCAGGAATTTCCCTTCCATTGCTATCTTTTTGAGTGTCTTAATTAGAAATGGGTGTTGGATGTTGTCAAATGATTTTTCTGTGTCTATGGATATTATCATGTGAGTCTTATCTTTTTCTTATTAATGTGGTGAATAATATTGATTGATTTTCAGATGTCAAACCATCCCTGCACCATTGGAATTAGTCTCACCTGATCATGGTGGATGATATGCTTTATATACTTTTGTGTTCTATTGGCTAATATTTTGTTAAGGAGATTTGCATCTATGTTCATTAGAGATATTGGTCTGTAGTTCTCTATTCCTATGGGATCCTTGCCAGTTTGAGTATCAAAGTTCTACTGGCTTCTTAGAATGAGTTTGGAAGCTTGCCATCTTTTTCTATGCTTTGAAATAATTTGTGGAGGATCAATGTCAGTTCTTCTCTGAATGCTCAGTAGAATTCTCCAGTGTAGTCATCTTGTCCAGGACCTGTTTTGTTGGTAACTACAAAGGTAACTACAAGGAAATCCTTCATAGCCATAACGATTTCTTCTTTTGCTATGGATCTGTTGAAGTTCTTGTCTCTACCTGGGATCATCTAGGGGAGGATTGCTTTTCCAACTATTTGTCCATGTCTTCCACATTGCTGAATTCATAGGAGTACTGACTTTCATAGTACTTTGTGATTATTCTTTTAATCTTGTTGGAGTCTGTTGCAATTTCCTGTTTCATCCTTCATCCTTGTTATTGATGTTTGCACCATCCTTTCCTTGGTTAGGCTTGACAGTGGTTTGTTGATTCTGTTAATCCTTTCAAAGAACCTGCTTTTTGCTGCATTGATTTTTGTAATGTTCTCTTATATTCCCACTCATTTAACTCTGCTCTGGTTTTTATTATTTTTTTCTTTTGCTATTGGAAGGATTGTTCTGTTGACTATGTTCTAGTAGCTCGAGGTCTTGGGATGGCATATCAGTCACAAGTCTCTCTTCTCTTTCATATATGCAATTATTATTATCAAGCTACCTCTGATAACTGCTTTTGCTATATGTCATAAGTTTTGATATGTTATATTCTCATTCTCAATAGTTTCTATAAACTTCTTAAGCTCCTTTCTAGTCTGGGTCAGTACCTATTTGTGTCACAGAAGATCATTATTTATCCTCCAATTGTTTGCCATTGTTTTTCTGGTCATGCTTTCATTGATCTCCATCTTTACGACTGGATGATCCAAGAGGGACGCCTGAGTAATCTCCATGTGTTTGAATTTACTCAGTCTGAACTCATGCCCCAACATGTTGTCTTCAAGATTGCTGGTATTATTCTCCACTTTTTCTAGTCTGTTGGTGAAATCCTTGATCTTGTGTTTTGCTTGTTACCGCCTCCATTAGCTCTCATATTTCCCTTTGGTGTGTGGACTTCATCCCCTCTCTCATGGGCTTTATCTTCTCTTTGTATTCTTATTTTGTGTTGCTTACCTGCTATCCTGTATTCCTCCATGGACCCTTCTGAAGACTTTTTTTTTTTTTTTTTGTGGCAGATTCAGGTCTCATTCTTCTTTGAGCACTGTCAGCTTCACTGTTGTGTTTTGTTTTTCTTGTTTTCTTGTTGAGGATGTTGTTGTATGTTGCTGTTTGCATTTTATTTTGGAGAACTAGGTACCATGTTCTGGGAGACCAATGATCACAGAGTTCTTGCTCTGTGTGACTGGTAAGAGTGTTTTTAAGAACTGCCTGTGATGGTGATAAGTTGGACTACTATGTAGGTAGGGTGTCAAGGTGATTCAGTGGCTGGCAGTGGTGGGGAGTGTCTGAGTCTGGGCTGAAGCTCATGACTGTAGGTATGCCACTGGGACACACACACACAGATATATTTTATGTCTTTCACCTCCCTGATATTTTCTCCCACAATATTATATATGCTGCTGCTCCCTTGCAGTGTACTTTTCATCTCAGATACCATAGATTTCAACTTTAGGTCAGTTTGGAGCTATTTTAATACCTCTCAGATATTTATACTTAACTTTTTACACACATGGAAAACAGTTCTAATAGCTTTTCAAATATCATTGGCTGCAAGTTCTAACATCTGTCTCAGTTTTGCATTGGTTTTGACTAGTTTTCCACTCATTCTCTTCCTGTTTCCATGCATGTCCAATTTCTTTTTTATAAAAAATGGATTCAAATTTTACCTTACTGGATTTTGGTTCTTATTTTATTTTTATAAATTCATTGTTCTGAGATGCAGTCATGTTACTTAGAAGCTGCATGATCTTTCAAATTTTAAAAAATTTGTTAGGTGGGACCAAAATTTTTTTTTAGTGTAGAGCTAATTATTTCTTACTCTGGCAAGAGCTGTCTGAGTACTCCATCTAGTTGCTTGTGAATTATGAGGTCTTCCACAGTCTGGTTGTTGAGAGCTGTCACTTTTCATGTTCTTGTGTAAGCTCTAGGCACTGTTCCTTCAGATACAGCCCCCCTCCCACCCCTAGATCATTATTAATTTACTCACATGAATGTGCTGACAAATAGTCAAGCAAGTATATTGCTAAATACTCAGAGGAATTCTTTTACAGATCTCTAGTGCTCTTTGTACCTGAAACTCTTTCTTCTTCAGTAGTTCATCTTATCAATTTTAACCAGGTTAGTTTTTCAAAACTCTAAGTTTCATCTTTTCCTAGTAGAGTAGTAAATTTGCTGGCATCCATCTGAAGTTTTCATTCTGTTCCAGGACCTGAAAATTTCACGTCTGTAAGCTGAGGCTATTGCACACTATTTCTCCTGTTATTCTGTCTTCTCTTATGATAATCATTCATTGTTGTGTTTTCTTATACTCTTAAGCATGTGTTTTTAATAGTCTTTATTTAAAGTCTTGGTAGTAATTACCTAGCTTGTAATTATTGAAATTAGAAACTCCAAACAAATTAATTTAAAAGTTTTTCTAGAGGAGTGAGCAGTTATTTCTGATTTGGTGATGTCCTTGAGTTGGGTCCAAGTGGGTTTCAGAACAGGTTTTTTGATGTATTTGAAAGTTGTGTTGAAAGGTGCAATGGAAACCTCTGAGTACTGAGGAGATTCTAGAAAGAGAACTCAATTTGATTGACAAATAGCCAGGGATTCTGAACTTCACCCAACAACAGAATCTTGGCTACCAGCGAGGAGAGGAAGCAGGGGATATGATGTCAAGCAATCACAGTGGATCAGTTGCTTATGGGATTTATGGATATATATATATGTATGTGTGTATATATATAAAACTGCATATTAAAACTGAAATAGTATTTTTACTAAAGTCTCTGCAAAAATTGAAGCCAGAAGTTTTCCATCAGCACGTGGGAAAAACAGGTTACACATCTTATGGAAGATCAGGTTATGCAGGAGCCAAGCTATTCTGGTTCCAATTGAGTCTTTTTGAAACTTAGCTAATAGATGGATCTTTGGGCATAAAATCATTGTCCATCAGAAACTGGCTTAAGACCCCAAACCCATTTACCTTGACCTCAGAATGTCCATTACTTTGTGATAGGTCTTGCCTTGAGTAAGATTTTTTTTGTGCTGGAACTTCCAGAGATTAATTTAAGAATGATTAGAATTTTGTAATGAGGCATATATATGGCCAGGTTTGCTGAGACTTAATATGTTAGAACTTCCTAGAGGCAATTTGTAGGTAACTCATAGACATTGAGGAGAAGAAAAAAAAAATAATACAATGCATGAAATTAAAGGGGTGGGGATGTGGAGAAACTACTAATTCAGAAGATTAAATCTATGTTTTACTCAGCAGAAAGTTCAAATTTGTATCTCATTAACTCAGCAATTGAAACCCAAACAACTAAAGCATAGTAAATATTTAAATAGTGATTAAAACATTGCCTAGACAGTAGGAAGTATCTGTCCTTGCCAACTGTTTATTTGTATGAAATAAAAATAAATGAAGGGCATACAAACGATGTCTTTTTGGTGGCTCACAAGGATCTTTTGCTGGCATGAGGCAACTCCTTCAATCATTAACTTGAACCATATGGATCTCATTGATAGCCTAACGATAACAAATTCTGAAAATTACTAACACTTAAACTTGAATGTAATAAATATATACTTTTTCTCTAACACATTTTCTGTTTATCAGTTGTTTCTGTTAATTGGCATTGAGTTAAGTCTGACTCATAGTACCTCATGTACCGAACAATGAAATCCTGTCCAGTTTTGTACCAGTATCTTTGTTTTTCTCGCTGACCCTCTACTCACCCAGCCTGATATCCTCATCCAGAGATTGAGACTGGTTCTTGCTAATAACACTTCTAAGTTTTGGATTATACATTGGGCAACTAACCACAAGTTCACCAGGTTGAACTCATCAGTTGCTCCTAAAGTGAAAGATGAGACTTTGTGCTGTCATGATTGAATTAAATAACAAATGAGTGAATAGAAAGCCCAAAGTACACTTGCCAGTATTGTTTCTAAAGAACTTTCTGGTTATATTTATTCCAAGAGGCATCTTCTCATTCTTTTGTTAGTCCATGGTATATTCAATAGTCTCTAACGATACATGAATTCAAACACATAAATGATAGGGTAAACTAGAGTAGATTTTTAACTAGAAATTTGGACGGTTAATTCAAAGCAAAGTCATATTTGCTTTGCTAGTCTAACACCTACTTTATTTAGGGTTTTGACAACTGTTGATCTAATTAAAGGAGTGATTGCATGAGATTCTATAGCAATTGAGGGAAACTTGAAAGAAAGTTGACATTTTTAATTACGGTAATTTTGTGATTAAAAGAGATACCTTTTCCTTTGAAAGACTCACAACACAACAGCAGAGGAATGCCTGAATACAAGCCCAATAAATCTATATTCTCTTTTGTATAGAATTAGACATGTGATCAGGAAAGGCCAATCACAGGGAAGTCCATCATAATCGGTAAAGGTCAGCAAAAAAGAAGGAAATCCCCCATCAGATGGATTGACACAGTGACTGTAACAATGAACTCAAATGTGCCAATAGTGTTGAGGATGGTATAGATTAGGTAATGTCTTGTTTTGCTGTACAAAAGGTCAGAAGGCATCAGAGTAGACTTAATAGCAACTAATTAAAAAACCAACAGGATATTGTGACTCAATATTGACACTGAAAACTTATAATTTGTGTTTTTTTAAGGATGCCTGCAATGCTGATAGAACCCCATTCATTGTTTCCTCTAGTCATTTTTAATATGAAGCTGTACTTAGTGTGTTGACACAGAAGGGTAAGCAGCTGTCCTGGTAACTCAGCTCATGTCAATAAATAGCATTATCAGTTACATTTATAGTACTGGACTGAATGCTGAAGATGAACAGCCAACAGACTCTGGAACCATTTTTGTCCTTGAGAAACATGAAACCTAAAGTATTCAGAATGTGCAGAGCATGAAATGTGGAGTGAATGGGAGATGATGTTACTATAGGTCTCATTAAAAAAACAGTCTTGCAAGTATCCTGATAAGGCTCCTCAAAGGACATTGATGTGAACTTTTTCCGCCTTTAAAGTTTGCATGAGAGAGGAGAGAGAGAGAGAGAGAGAGAGAGAGAGAGAGAGAGAGAGATATTTGTTATCTGGTTTTATGGTCAATCTTTTTCTTTTACACATAGAATACACTCATTAAGATAATAAGAATTAGTCCCAACTCTATTACACCGCTTTATTACTAGTTGGTCAACAAAAATATAGGTTAGAGCAGTTACATAGATATAAAGGAATAAGAAATGTGGCTAATTTTCCCATTTGCAATATAAATAGCTTAACTCAAGTTGCTATTATAAAACCTAAATGAGGCTGAGTCCTGGTGGCGTAAGTGGTTGAGTGCAGAACTGCAGCCCGCAGGCTTGGTGGTTCAAATCCAGCGGCGGCTCTCAGGAGCAGCACTGGGTAGCGCCCACGACCACCGGAGGCAGTGATGCCCACACACACACACACACACACACACACACACACACAAAGACAACCTAAATGATTAGAACCCTTGTAAGACTTTCTTCAAAAGTTCTATGTCATAGGTTCCGAATTTCTGTATTTGTTAATTTTGTACAGATTTGGATATAGTTCCTATTCTAACCCTTATCACATGAAGACAGAATGCTTAGTTTCGTGCTCATGCTGAGTATGCTCCAGGAAGTTCCGGGGGTTTTTGCTGATTTCCAGTCCTGTTAGGGACATGTCACCTCTCTACAGAGAATCCCTGGCCATGTGTGAAACGTTCCGGTGGCTTCTACCGTCTCTACAATAAAGTCTAAGCATGATATCTAACAGACTCCCATATTCTCTGTTCTTCTCGTGCCACTCTCTGCCTTTGACTTTGCTACTAGCTAAAGGTATTTGTTGTTTCTACAATGCATTGTGTGTCGTACTCCTGGAACTTGAATTTATTGTCTCTTTCTTTCTTGGGAAGATCCTGATAGTGTAGTGTGGTACCCATTGGGCTGATCAGCAAAAGTTCAGCATTTGTTTGTGGGCATCACTGCTCCCTGGTGGGAGTAGGAGGCCCAGCTTTGCTCCTGGAGAGCTGCTGCTGGAGTTGAACCGCCAACCCTGTGGGCCGCAGTCCCGCACTTAACCACTATGCCACCAAGGCTCAGCCCTAAGGTCAACATTTTTAACCACTTCATGAAAGAAAGAGGAAGTTTTCTATTCCTGTAAAGAGTTATATTCCTGAAACCCACCAGGGCATTTCTATAGTAGAGTTCATATAAGTTGGAATCAACTTGATGGCAACTTTTTTTGAGTTGGATCTTATTGAGTGGCAGTTTTTAGGGCAAGTTCTAGTTAATCTTTAAAGTTTTCTTCAGTAACCCTTCTATTTTGCATATTTTAATTCTGCACATCACATTATGGTTATATAATAATTTTAAAAATCACCTTCTAACCAAACTGAAATCCTTGAAAGCAGAAACTATATCATATTTACTTTAGGATTCTCAGTGGTAAATACAGTGCCTAGAGTGTTATTGTGATAGGTAAGCTTGTGGTGCCAACATGGCCAAAGGCGATAGGTAGGTCTGTTGTGACCACATGGCCAATGAACACACGCGATCAATTGAAGGGAGGAAATCGAAAAGGCTTGGCAAGCTCCGCCCTTGCTCTCTTGCTTTTGGCTCTTCGGACCAGCAGGCTGCCTTGTTTGCCCTGTGCTCGACCTCCACGCAACACTACCCGTGGGACACCTAATCGTGGACTGTGTTGTTGTGAGTTGAGGTTCCTTCAAGCCCTGCTTTGCCACGCTCCTGGGATATACATCTCTTGAGCTGGGGACTGTGGGACTTTGTCATCTGGCTGACTGTTGGTGACCTGCTCTGCTGTTTGCTGCCTGTGACCAGATAGCCTGAACTGCTCTACAGAGGACTACTCAGTGGCCACAAGACTTGAAGGACTACCAGTCTTCTAGCTGTCTCATGCAAGTGAGTTGCACCGAGCAATTTATACTGCTTTATAGATCAGTTGACTATTTATTTCTTATCTTATATATCCTTCTATCTATATAAATATATAAAGAGAATTACTAGTGTCTTGGTTTTGTTTCTTTAGAGAACCCTGTCTAACACAGTTATGGATTGAATTTTGTTATTCCAAAGACATGTTGAATTCCTGGTTCTTGTACATGTGGGCGGTATCCTGCTCATAAATAGTGTTTCATTTATTTTATGTTAATGAGGCTACATCAGGGTATGGTGCATGCTAAGCCTAATTATTTCAGAATTATAAAAAGACTTGAATAAGCATAAAGCCATATGTGCTGAGGAAGACTGATGTTAGTGAGAAGTTATGGAACCCAAAGGAAAAAGAAATGCTCAGGATTATTGCCAAGAATAAATGGACACAATTGAGATTCTGATTTGGACTTTTGGTTTCCAGAACTGTGAGAAAAGAAGTTTCTGCTTTTTTTTTTTTTTGGGGGGGGATCACTGCCCTCTGGTGGTGGGAGTAGGAGGCCCAGCCTTTGCTCTGTGGAGCTGGAATTGAACCTCCATCCCAGTGGGCCGCAGTCCTGCGCATAACCACTGCGCCACCGGGACTCAGCCCAGTTTCTGCTTTTTAAAGTCATGCACTTTTTCTGTAACAGCAGCACTAGGTAATGAAGACAATTAATAATTTGAGTTAATTTGTTCACTCAACAAATACTTATTCACACTTTTTATAAGCCACAGGCTGATCTGAGTATCATAGATTTGATAATGAACAATATAGACACAGACTTTGCCTGCATTGAGTTTATGTTCTGCTTTGGAGGAAGCAGGTAGACAAAGACGAAAATTAAAAACACAATGCATTGAACTTCGAGGTAATGACAGACATGTCTTATTAAGAAGAACAAATCAGGTATCAAGCGATTGTTAATCACTGGATTTTCTTAGGTTTGTAAATCAAGAGATGATCTCAGGATATTAAATGCTCTTTCTAAGAAACTTCTCTCTATTACATGGTGATTACTCATAATCTTCCTGTTCATATCAGCTTACCTTGCTAGAATCAAGGTGGAAAAAAGAGAATATGGAGGAGACTGCTATGTGGCAGCCATTGGATTGTGAACTTTCATTATATTATTATTATTATTATTATTTTCAATATTCTTTTTAAGAAGGTGTTATTATAGGTGAATGATAGCTAATCTGAACTGCAAAGGGGTTAGGCCACATACCATGATACAATATGTGAGTAAGTGAGCCAAGTTTCATCACCAAATTTACAGTTCAATTCAATGAAGGTTGATCACAACTCTTGGTCTAAGTGGGTCAGTTGCATCAATGAATGCTTCGGAACCCAGTTTCACTGCCACTAAATCAATTTTGACTTATGGTGATCGCTGTAAGTAGATTTGGCAAAATTTCTGCCTAGAGTTGGATCTAGTGGAGTGGGAGAGAGGGTTGAGGACAGGCAGAGAATAGTTTCAATCATAAATTCTTCTTCACAGAAAGTTATTTAGTTGTGTATAATGTGGCTTATCCATGGAATTTAAAAATCTCCCCTGACACCCCAATTTCCCCCTAATTTTCCCCTAAATCTCCAGTGTGCTAGGCAGGGATCTCTAGAGAAACAAGACGAGTACACTTATGATCTCTATCTCTATCTCTATCTATATATACACACAGCAAGGAGGAATGTAATAGCTAAGTAGTCCACACAGCAGCATAGAAGACTCAATTCAATTCATTTTTGTGGAACAGTTCACGTACTGGAAATCCTTCAACTCACATGGGCTGCCAGGTGTGAGGTCAAGAAAACAGGCCAGATGGAATATTGAACTCAAGTAATGCAAGGCAACAGGCTCTACCAGCCTCAAGATCAAGTACTGTAAGCTCAAGAATCTTGGTGAAGCAGGACTGGAAGGAGTTTCAAGCTCTCGCGACATGATCCACAGATTGTCTTGGCCCACAGGTGTTAGAACATCCAGGCTAAAGCAGAAAACTAAAGTAGCAGCACACTGGTCCCATCACCAGAGAGCAAGAGAGATGGGGGTGTGCTTTGCTGAGCCATTTATCTGTCTGACTTCCAAACTATGACCTGATTAATCCCACATGTTCCTATTGGCCAGGTTGACACAATAAATCTATCATATCTGGGTTCTGGAGTTTTGAGTGGGAATTCAGTGTTTCTCAGCAGTAAGTAAGTCTGTGCAATTGTTACTGAAATCAAGTTCTTGTCTTTTACATGGAAAGTTACTTTGGTAACAATGAAGATTTTTTATTTTGGAATCCAGAAGAAAGCTTGTAGGAAGATTCTAGTCAGGAAAACAGGAACCAATGAGATGTTTTAAAAATTTTATAATAGGGGCTGAGCCCCGGTGGCATAGTGGTTGTGCACAGGACTGCAGCCCACTGGGTTGGAGATTCAATCCAGCAGCAGCTCTCCAGGAGCAAGGCTGGGCCTCTTACTCCTACCACCAGGGCAGTGATGCCCCCCCAAAAAAGAGCTGTAAGAGTCCCCCGATAAAAAACTGTATTTAAAAAAATTATGATATTAGATTAGTTTTTGGTGGATTTATTCATAAGATGGAGTAAAGACTGATAGATATTTTACTGCAGATGTTACATAGTTGACATATTTAATGCTATATTAGTAATGAGATCATAGTCTTTGAAAATAGGTACATTAGGTACATAATCATATTAAGACTGAAAACCCACTGTCTTTGCAGGTTTATAACGATAACCCCTTCAGGTAAATGTTGCTTATTATGTCAAATATATTTGACCAGTGGAAATGAAATTCATAAGAGATTATAGATAGTTTACTCCAAATTATTTCTTAGTTATGTAATGAAAAATAGAACAAGAATTTGACATTGTTTCTGAAACTTTTTAAGAATTAACTCAATCATTGTGTTGCTAAATTTTTCCTTTGGTATAACACCCCTTCTGACTTTAACTTTGTTTAGCTTTGCATTGGTTCTGAAATTACCAACACACACTTGTGAATTAATCAAGGTCATATCAAGTTTTGACATCTACAGATAAACTTTGCCTTGTGGATATGCTAAAATGTTTGGCAAAAAAGCTCTCAATGAAAAAAGAATTCACTATATTGAATTCATGAAAAAGAGACTGAAGTCTTAAATTTGGAATCCACCCGACTAAATCAAGATTGTAAGTACTCAGGAAGATAGAGAGGTCTGAGAATTATAACCAATCCCAAATCATCAAGAATAGCAAGTAGCCACATAACAGATTAAATATTTTATAAATTCTTTAAGTGGGAATTTGTGAGTGAAGTAAGAGTCTGTTTACTATATATAAGTAATAACCTTTCCATTTTCTTCTAAATTGTCTAATTATTGGGTTTGGATAGTATAACTCTCAGATTGCACATTTTTTATTAGCAAATTTATAAAAATAGTGACCAGAGTAGTTGGTCCAGTCTAAACTATAGTTTACAAGGTAGAATCTCCTTTTTAAAAGTTAAGTGTTTCAGTGTTCATATTCATGTCTAACCTAAGATTTAAATTTTTGAAATCATTTTATTAGCCCACACCTCACATATCATACAATTAAAGCATTTAATCATATTAAGAAGAGTTTTACAATAATCACCACATTCAATTTCAGAACAGTTTCTTTTTTCTTTTTCTCATAGTTACTAGCTCTCGATTTTCTCCAAACTTTCCCTGGCACCTCCCTAGATGATTATTAATCAATTTGCTATCTCTACATATTTACGCCTTTCTTATAGGCAAAATGCCATTCCTTGCTTTCTCAAATTCATTATGGAGATTCAACAGCGCTATGTCAGACCTGTACTAGATAGGGGAGTGGTAGGTATACAGTGTAATGCACTCTGCCCATTGTAAGACTACCTACACTGTGAGTTAATGATCAGAAATAATTTAATGGAAGCCGAATCCATGTAGAGAATAAAAAAGGTGGATTTAGGGTTTTCATGGTGACTGTAGCCTTTGTTTCTCTAGTCAACCTAGCCTAACACTCTTCCTTACTATGTTAGTCTGGGTCGACTAGAGAAACAAATTCATAAACACTCATATGCATGTGAGAAAGAGTTTTATATACAAAAGCAGTTGACTATTGCAACGCAGTCCAGATCAAGTCCATAAATCTGATACATCTGAAACCAATCTATAATGTCCTCTTCAGATGCATGAAACACATGTAATGATGCCAAATGCAAGAAGACCATGGGCCGGTGGGTGGGAAGTGTTGTGAATCCAGGGCATCTCAGCACTGGCAGGGGTCTCCACGAGGTCTCTCCAGCTCAGGACTCTGCCGTAGTTCCATGTGTCTTGTTAACTGCTATGTCTTACAAGGTGTGAGCAGAGAAAGAGAGCATTTTCTGCCTCCAAGGAGGAAATACAGGAATTCCCAGAATCACAGGGGGAAGGCCATGCCCACATTGAGGCCTCACTGGCTAGACAATGATCGACAGGTGTGATTCCACCCCTATGTTCTTAATCCTCAAACTGACAGCTGATTAGGTAACCATCAGCCAACCCTGAGAGCTTTTGGAGCCCTGCCATGTTCCTGCTGACTTTAGATCCGTGTGATTCTGCACCCAGCAGCCTGTGGTCTTCCTGTGTCCCCTTCACCTGTCTGCATCATCAGCCTGCATCTATGGCAGTCAGAAAAGGGCTCTGGCTAGCACCCAGACATTGACTTAAATTAGACTGGGCTGGGATGTATTCTGGAGATGCTATACATGCACAAGTATAAGCTGACCCAAATATCAGCTGAGGCATCTAATTTTACCACAAAACTGCAATAAAATGTGTGAAAAACTCAGCTTATATGTGAGTATATTGAGTAAGCTTACTCTTCAATACAAAGTTCTTTCTTAAACATATATGGCACTGCTGTGCTCCTCTCACCAGCCAAGCTTTGCTATGTAAGCCCTGTTTAGAGTACTGTCTCAGGAGTGCCTCTTCTTTCTCGGTGGTTGTGAGATTTCACTTTCTTCTAAGATAGCTAACCCTTTTACCCAACAGAATGGTAAGATTGACCTATCCCCACGTTAGAATCCACTACACCTTTTTTCTCTGCTCTCTCCACCCCCATTTCACTGAATGCAATGCCAAGAAATCTGCCAGTTACTTACCTGGCCAACTGACTAGAAGATATTTCTATATCTATCTATTCCAAAGAACAGTGAGTCAACAGAATGCCCAAATTATAAAACAGCATCATTGACATCATTGCAATAAAGTTGTGTTCACAATCATTCAGCATGGTTGCAGGAAATTCAAGTTTGGATTCAGAAGAGGAACTGGCACAATGCAAAATGGATCTTGGGTGCAAACAGAGAATATTATAATGATATTTATTTATGTTTTATCAAAATGCATTTTTGTGAACCATAACAAATTAAGGATAGCATTGAGAAGAATGGCAATTGCAGAATACTTCATTGTCCTCATGGAGAACCTGTCTATGGACTGAGAGTCAATCAGATATACAGAAAAAGGGAATACTGAATAGTTTAAAATCAGTAATGGTGTGTGTCAGTCAGGTCCTTCATCACTCTCAGAATTTTTATGTTTGAGCCTGTAGCAGCATCTACAGTGCCCACTAATCTCATTAAAAAGAAGAATGTAGTCAAGAAGATGAATTGATGCAGTGGCTACAACTATGGGCTCAGTTAACTTGTGAGAACGGTACAACATCTGAGTCTTGTGTTTTGTTTTCTGTAGCATTTCTATGAGCCAGAATTAATGGCGGCATCTAACAATAAAAGCAACCCATTCCCTGGGTGTGAATTGCAAATACTATGTATACATCAGGAATCATATTAGGCAAGCACACGTGGCTGCACATGGTATATCCTTTCGTGGGAACATTATTGCAAACAATGAGGAGCCTGGGGCCACAGTGCTTCCACATTGGGCTGCTACTTGGAATCAGGAGTTCAAAACCAGCCACTCCATGAGAGAAAGACGATGTTTTTTGACCTTTGCAAAGAGTTACAATCTCAGAATCCCACTAAAAGGGACAGTTCTGTTCTGTTTTACAGAGTTGCTGTCACTTAGAATTGACTCAACGGCAGTGAATTTGGTTTGGTTTTATTACAAATAATCAGGCCAGCCTTTCCATAATGAGGAGACCCAGAGTGGTACAGACTGTCAGTTCTTTCGGCTGCTAGCGAGGCTTGGCAATTCCAGTCCACCTAGAGGATCCTCAGAAAGAAGCCCTGGGTCCGTTTCTAGACAACCGGTTTTGGGGATCATTAACTGTTTGGGGATCAGAAACTGTTTTGGGGAGTCAATTAAAAATCTTACAGAGCTCCATTCTGCTCTGCCATATGGGTTTGCAATGAATTGTAATGAATTTGATGGAAACATGTTTACTGGTACAGTGTGTTATCTTAGGAAAGGGGTCTGTCTGGCTGGTTAATTTCAAGACTGCGATGTCACCTTAGAAGGCTATAGAAACTGTTTTGGGGATCATGAAAGAGTGATTCATAAAATTTCTCTAAAGGACCTAGGATGATAATAGAAGATTATAAAGAAATTTAAGAGAATTCAAAATTGCACTTGTAAGAAAAAGGCTAGTTGTGTCAAGAAATTTTTCCCCATTATAGTAAAGCACCTACACTCTTCTTACAAGGTGTCAAGAACTACTCTTCGAGAATTTCATAGGGAAATCTTACCCGCTTTACCCCAAACACTTGCTTTTGCCACTGCAGAGTTCTGTTGATTAAACTAAAACAATGTTAACAACTAACAAATTGAGGTCTTCAGGGATGCCCAAATTGCTGGTTTGATCTGGTGCAAATCAAAGAGCATGTAATTCTTTGAGAAAGGGTTAGAGAGATGGAAACAATGCTTTCAGAAGGAGATAGTATGTTGAGAAGCAATAACTTGCTATTTTGCTATGATAATTCCTAATATTTGTAGTACTTTTTAGCTTACTCTCATATGTACATCTGTGTGTACATGAGTGTATGTGTTTAATAAACTTGTTTGAGAACAAGGTTATGAATGTTGCTTCATGGAATGATTAAGACATGAAATTGAAGACTGGATTCTCAAATGAGGGAGAACTTGAGTCACCCATTCTTCCATCTTCACCCTCCCACTGGGGACTGTAACAATACCTGGAGATATTTTGGTTGCCATGCTGATGGAGAGGATAAAACCAAACTCATTGCCCTTGAGTCAATTCCAATTCAGTAGGACATAGAATTTTCCTTGTGAGGTTCTTTGACTGTATATCTTTTCAGGAATAGAAAGCTTATCTTTCTCCCACAGAGCAGCTGGTGCTTTTGAACTGCTGATTTTGAAGTTAGCCACCTAACATGTAATCCACTACCCACCAAGGCTCCTTATCTAGTAGGTAGGTGTTGTTAAATATCCTGTAATACACAGGTCAGCCTCCCACCCTCTGGTCCCCCAGCAAAAAATTAGCAGGTCGAGCCTGAGAAAATTTGGTCTTGGGTACCTTGATTGGACCGTTCCAAACGGGCTATACAAAATAGTGAAATGTACCAATGAGTTGTGAAGGAGACTGTAGCATCAACTCTTTTCTTATGTGAGCCATATCTTTCTAGTAGTCAGCTACCAAGGGAAGATCTAGCAAAAGAAGACATTGTCATCAGCTTCCTTTGACCAAATTCTTCTTCCTCTCTCTCTGTGGTTTTTTTTTTTTTTTTTTGATGGTTACAAAGAAAATGTTGGTTTTCTATTTTTTAGCACAATACTCATCAATGTTCAAACATAAGTTTTGGTTAAAGCACATGTGTTTTGACAATTGGAAAATAAAGACCATAGTGGACAGCAGGTGACCTTTAGTGCTGACTTGCGATGACAAGGCCTTCTATAGGACAAGCAATGCTACATGTTTTCTGCTCAAAGCCATCAAACAAAACACTTTAAAGTTAGAAAGTAATGACTACTGTTTTACTTGTGATGATAAACCAGAAAAACTGGCTTTGGTTTATTGAATCTATTATTGAACCCTAATTAGCTGTGGTGTTTGGACATTCTTATGACTATGGTAAGATAAATAATATTTATGGTTTCTTCAATGTATCAAATCATTGTTTACCAAGTGCAGTATAGTATGAAATGCTCTCTTTTCTCAGAGTTTAGACCACAAAGTGACCAGGAGCTCATTCTGGGGTTGTGACTGAAATCTGGAGCCCAGTATGGGTAATCTTCACATTGACATTCCTAAACACAGATGTCAAAGTGCTTAACAACATCTCAAGTGCATGCAAACTACTTGATGGTTTCTTAACCAATACCCTTAATGTTTTCATGTAAGCCTTGGGTGGAATTGAGGAAGGGTAGCATTAAATATACTGAGTCATTTGAAAATGAAGGGTAGGAGAATAAAAAATGAGTTCAGCTGGGTTCAAGGAAAATTTTTGAGGATGTCAGCTTTTTCCATTTTGGGAAAAAAGATGTCTTTGAAAATTTCTTCATAAGAGAACTTGCTAACATCCGTTCAGTGCATAGATGTACTGAAATAGTGCAGAGAAAAATATTAAGTCATCAACAAATGTGAAATGAAAATGTTTAGTCATCAACAAAAAGTTCCAAAGACCTCAAATAAACTATCAAGTTGAATTAAGACAGACCTGGCCTTTGTTTCCTTACCTATCATGTAAGAAGAAACAACCACAGATCCCAAACTCATGGACTCAAAAGAATTTCAAAATTTAACATTTTTTAGGGTTTCAGACAAGTAATAAAGTACATATGTCACTTACTATGTAGAGCCCAAAGAGAACTTTAGGGCAGCTTCCTCTAGTGAAACACACTAATGTTTCTGTAGTAAGACGTACATGAAATGTTTTAAATGAAAACTGTGAATAGTCTCACATCAAGCCAGGCCATGTTTTGCTGTCAAATGAATTTGTTTCATAAAACATGGTTACAGAACTTTCAGATTTTAAACTGTAATAAGGTAGAGTGCACTTGTAGCTATCTCATAGGAGAGGAGTAGTAATACACATAGAATGGATAAATGATACATGGTACTGGTATATAATGCTGGTACACAGGAATCATACACTGGTTATTGTGGTTATTTTTAGGTCCTTGTGGAGTCCCTTCTGACTCATCACAACTCTGTGTACAGCAGAAGGAAGCTCTGTGCGGCCCCTCACCAGCCTCACAATTGTTCTTACGTTTGAGCCTATGCATGTAACCCCTGTGTCAATCTGTCTTGTTCAAAGTCTTCTTCCTTGTCAAGGCCCTAGCAACTTTTTAAGTATGATACCCTTCGCCAGGAACTGGCCTTTCCTGAAGACATTTCCAAAGTCTGTAAGACTAAGTTTCAATGTTCTTGCCTCAAAGGAGCTTTGTGGTTTTACTTATTCCAAGATGGACCAGTTTGTTCTTTTGGCAGTCTAGGGTACCATGAATATTTTTCTTTACCTCTATAACTCTGATGCACTCATTCTTCTTTGGTAAAGTCGGATGAGATTGCTGTTTGTAGAGGTAAAAGTGATTGAAAAATATTTTTCAACAGTTATATTGACA
>PVJH01028596.1:0-27136 GCA_004026705.1 Nesogale talazaci
GAGCCTAGGTCCCCATGCTGCTCTGGGCAGGCAGGAAGGGCCTTCCAGTCTTCTAAATTGCTCTTCTTATAGGGGGTAATTGGAGCCTCATTTTTGCCGAAACGCGAGCTGTGCGGCTTAGCCGAGCTTCACCAGGCTTCTCTGGGGCACCCGGAGAAAGGCAGGCTTGTCTGATGGCCTGGCTGTGAGGAGGCGTGGACCGTGGCCAGTGGGGGAGGTGAGGAGGGATGAAAACCTCCTGCTGGTTCCACCCAGACTGGGCCCTGGACTCTGTGTCCTCAAGGAGGTCCAGCAGCAGGGCCCCCTCCTGATCCCCAAGTGTGAGCACCCCCACCCCCCCTCTGGCTTCTCCAGGGCACTCAGTCAGTCCTTGGGAAAGTGGCACTGGCCTGTGAGACCATCTCTGGAGGGGCCGTGGCCTCTGGGGTCACTCTTAGGGCCTCTTCCATCTCCTGCCCGCCCAGGGCTCGACAGGGTTGGGGTAAGTAGGCAGTGAGAAATGAGATCAAGGTGAGGTCTGCAGAAAGGGGGACTCCGTCAGCAGGGGGGACCCCAACCATGCCTGGCCTACCTCTCCTTTGGTATTTGAGCAAAATTTCTCTTCCACATGGCATGCCTGGAGTTTCCCACTGCTCTATCCCGGTACCAATTCCAGCCCCAGCTCTGGGTTCTAGGCTCTAGACTCCAGCCCCAGCCCCAGCTCTGGGCTCAAGCTCCAGGTTGTAGGCTCCAGGCTCCGGGCTCCATGGTCCAGCTTTAACTCCAGCTTCAGGCTGCAGACTCCAAGCTATAAGCTCTAGAGTGTGGGCTCCGGGTTCTGACTCTAGCTCTAGGCTGTAGGATCCAGGCTCCAGCCCTAGGCTGCAGGCTCCAGGTTCCAGCTTTAGCGCCAAGCTTCAAGCCCACCCATTGGCAGGAGCGCAGGGCTATCAGGTTCCCTGAAAGATTGCTCAGGAAAATGGGCGTAATCAATCAGACTGTTTCCTCCAAGTCAAGATCACTTAGCGAGAGAGGCTTGAACCTGAGCAGACTGGCCATAACTCCGTGGGTGCCTGTGGGCAGCAAGGGTCCTGAGGTCCAGGCGGGGAGAGCTGGGCTCTGGTGCAGCCCCTGGACAGGTTCTGCTTCAAATCAGGCTTCAAGGCCCCTTCAGGGCAGCTGTGGATTTGAGGAGACTTTGCTGACTGTGCGGACGTGGTGCAGACGTGGTGCAGCCACTCAGCTCTGCGCTTACTGGTGGGTCCCGCCTCGGGGGGTGGGGGTGGCTTCTCTGTGAGCCTGGTCACCCCTGGCTGTCCATGTGCACCTGGACAAGTTAGGAATTCTCTCCCTGCCTCAGGGTTTCCACCTGTGAATGGGAACGTAACATCCCTGCTCCTGGAGGTGGCAGGGAGAGGGACGCTGGTGTCCTAAGAAAACGGACCCAGCTGGCCACTTCCCGGGGCGTGACAACCTCTCACGCTCCCAGGCTGCGGCACCTGTGTCCTGAGTTGTGAGTCGGAATCGGCCGGAGGGCAGAGCATTTGGTAGTCGGTCTAACAGAATAGCGCCTCGCTCCTGGTGAGTGGCCGGGGTGGTTGTGGAGCCCACGCGGACTCTGAACGACCGACAGATAGCAGAACCGAGCACTGCTGGGACCGCCGTCCGCCCCACCATCGCCCACGTGCAGCCCCGGTGATCCCTGTCTGCGAGGCTCTTCCCTGCGCCCCCCCTGACCTGACCCAGCCTGACGACACTCTCCAGGGCCAGGTCTCTCCGGGTGACGTGACTAAAGTAGGCGAGAGGAAGCTTCTCCGCCCTGGCCTGCACGGAGCATGCTGGCCGTACTTCTCCCGGGACAGCTCCAGGGGCTCTTCTGATGGCCCCACGGTAACTTCCCATGTTCTCCAGCTGGTGCCCCTCAGCACGCCTCGTGGAGGTCCAACTTCCGTAGACTTGGGAGGCGATGGAAGATACCGTGGCTTGGGTGGGCTGTGCTGACCAAGGGGACGTCATTGCCACGTAGTGCCCAAAGGGGCGTCTCTGTTCACCAACGCTTTGATGAAGCCTTTGATGACTGATTCCCCCCAATGCAAGACATCACGTGCTTCCGTGACGGCTGCCTGGGGAGGCAAAGTGAAACGACATGAGTGGCAACTTCAGTCCCCCCCACACCCCACTGCTCCCCCTACTGAGCCTTCTTGGGCCTTTTGTGAGGGGTCCTGCTGGCTTTCTCTCAGAGTGCCCGGCGGGTGAAGTGCTGGACTGCTAGGCGGGAAGAGAAGGGTCCCGATTGATGGACTACCGTGGAGACCCTATTTAGGCTTGGATTCACTCGGAGGCAGTGAGCTTCAAGAGTTCAAGACAGCACAAGAGCACTCGGGGCCAGTTACAGCCCCGCGGCCGGTGCCTGCTTGTGTTCCACAGGGGTGCAGGTTCGAGTCCCAGGGGAGTGTGTGGGAGGAGCCCCCGCCCCCACGCCTGTCCCCCATGCCGGGCTGAGCCCCTCTGCAGACTCCGCCAGCCTGGGGGAACCGCAGTCCTGGTTTGTTGTCCTCTGCCCACCCGTGTCCAGTGGGCAGCTGCTGCCCAGGGCTGGCCAGAGGCCCGGATGTTTGCTCTACACGGGAGACGAGAATCAGGCTGTAATGACAGAACCTTGGAAACCACCTAGAACTCCCAGAGTCTCTGCCAAACCCTCTCCGCCTGCAGGTCTCGGGGGTCCTGGCCTCTGAGCACCAGGGTGAGCATCTTCCCTTGAGCTTGAGGCTCGACCCTCCCTCCAGACCCTCACTTGCACCAGCACAGACTGAAGCCGCTCAGCTTCCCACTGTGCAGAGGGGTGGGGGGGGCAGAGAAGACAGGGGACTGGGCATGGCCGGAGCAGGTTTCTGGGGTGGGGAGGGGGTGGACTCTTCTTGGCATAGCACCACCTGAATAGCCCACAGGGGCCCAGTTTTAACAGATGGCATCAGGAGAGAACTTTCCAATGACATGAAATCGGGGACATCCACGGAGCCACACAGCCCTGGCCAGGAGGTCGTTGAGTGAGGCCCAGAGACTCACAGGGCCCATTTGGTCCTGAGGGGCTGAGATGGGCTCTTCAGACCACTTGGCCAGGCTCCAGAGCACACAGATAAACACCACACACGCCTGTTGTTCGATGAAGATCCATGCTCGCCAGCTTGCACACCGCCTAAAGCTGATGGAGGCTTACAAGCCTCAGCCTGAGAGGCGGACCCCTGTCCTCTCTTCGCATCTGGGGGGGCTTCTGGTCACTCGATGAGTGGTGTCACTGTGACATCCGAGACCACGGCAGAAAGACAGTCGACATTCGATTGGTGGCGTGGAGATTCTGGATCTGGGAGAAGCCCAGCCCCATGTCAGGTCAGGACCCTGAGACGGCCGTGCTGGAGAGGCCAGGAGTGGACAGTTCAATCAGAGCCGGCTAAACTCCCCATGAGAGCCAGCCCACAGTCCGAATGACGGGAAAGACGTCGTGAGCAGCTTGGCCAGGGAGGCGGGAGATCTATGTATCGTCTGTGCTGGTCTCTGCCACGGATTGGACGGTGTTCTCCCCCCCCCCCCCCCCGTGATGTGATGTGTCGTGGCCAAGCCATGGTTCTCATGGCTGGATAACCATTTGGCAGCCATCACTCCGCATGGTGCCAAGGGATGAGCCCCCACTTGGGACGTGTTGAGGGTCCCCCCAGAAGGCAGAAGTCCAGGATTGAAGTAAAAGGCGCCATGACCTGGAGCTAGAATACCACAGGGCAGGATCAGCTCAGCATCTCTCAGGCTATGAAAAAGCACGAAGGAGGAGTACAAGAACCCAAACCTCTGGCCGGCATATGATTGAAGGCACCCAAAGGGGGGAAACATTGGACAGAGCATCGCTGTGCCAACGGGATTCGTCGATGGCCAGCCTCGTGAAGAGAGCGCACGATCAGACGGATGACGCTGACCGAAGCAGTGCTGACACGCGGCTCCAGGGATAGACGGATGGACGGACAGACAGACGGATGGGCTCTGGATGGAAAGGCGCTGACACGCAAGTCAGGAACACCTGGCTGGACGTTGACAACATGGGGACGGTGTCTGCTTGTGTTTTATCGACCATGCAGAGATCAGAACAAGCAACAGAGAATGACGACGTGGGGAAGAATGGGGCTCCCTGAACACCCGACTGGGCTCACGGGAACCTGCGTGCCGACCGGCCGGCAGCTGTCTGACTGCAACAAAGGGGTGCTGTGTGTTCCCCATCAGGGGTGCTGTGCCTCCGCACTGGACCCTTTGACCGCGTGCGTGCCATCTGTGTGCTCCAGGACAAGCCTGGCCGCCACAAGGAATCTGTGCCGAGGACACAGCCTTGCTGCTGGTAGAGAAGGAGGCTGGAAGGAGGTACCATTGTCTGTCCCTCCATCCACCCACTTAGACAGGGTTGGGGGGAGGTACCATCAGCTTGTGCCCAGTTAATAGCCACCCGGTCCACAACAGAACATGTGCGCCCCCAGCCACCCCCCTTCCAATTGTCCTTACAAGATCTTTGCCTCTCAGGCACATCCAGCTGCTCGTCTCCCGAGACGGTTCTGTCTGTCCTTCGGTCAGTCCAGAGGACTTTCAAGAGCTGTGGCCAGCTCTGCTGTCCAAACGCCCGGCCTGCGGGCTTCCTTACTCCGTCCGCGCCCTGTTCCGCACACACGGGAGGCGGCTGGACGTGCGTGGCTCGGGCCCAGCGCACCTCCGTCCTCACAGGCACGCTCTTTCTTGTCAGCACGGGAGCGGATCTTGTGCAGCAGATTTGCTTCCTCTCCCCATCGCTCCTCCCCGAGTCTTCCCCGTGGAGCCCAGTCTGGGACACACACGGGCAGCTCTTCCTTGGCCCACAGGGCCGCCCGCTGTGAGTCAGCAGTGTGGACCAGATGCGGTGGGTTTGGTTTTCGGCTTATTCCAAGGTGAGGCTGTGCCCCGGTCCACACGCCCAGGTGAGCACTGGGGGGAGCCCAGGGGGCTTCCAGGGGGCAGGGTGGGGTGAGAGGAGCTATGAGTGTCCCCTGACCATTCTAGAAGGTGTCTTTTGGCAGACCCGCGGCTGTTTGGGTTGGGCATGTCCACTTGGTGGGGAACAGTGAAGCCATGGGGTGACTTCTAAAGAACTCTGTGGGCTGGCCACACATGCTGCTTTGAAGACTCGCCTCCCCGCTGGCTGTAAACAGTCTTCAAAGTTTTCTTCCTTCGCCCTCGGATTCTTGGTGAAGGAGAGGCGCTCCAACGAGCAGCCCCTTTCAGCTGGCGACAGTCGTGTCCTCACCAGCACCTCTGTTCACCACCTTCTCCTCTCCCCCCACCCTCACGTAACACTGATGCCATCGCCATTTCTCTGGGGGACACTGCAGGGCTGCCCAGCCACAGGACAGTGGTGCCTCACTATCCACAGCCACCGGCAGCTGTCACCCTGGGACCCCAGCAGAAGTGCTATGTCTCACAAACGCCAGGGTGCGGTTTCCCTCTGCCCTGTGGGATTGCTGCTGTCATGGCAGACTTGCTGGCAGTGGGTGGAGGAACTTGGGGTACACTCACACTTGTGGGCACATGCCCAACGAGTGGGAACTCCCAGGGTATGGGGCTGGCAAACACTTGTCTTCAGTCGACAACAGGCCAGGTGAGTTCCAGGATGCTGGCTCCCCTGAGAGTTCCCAGCACGCTCTGAATGTCCTGCAAAGTCTCCTTGCTCGGTGCCGCGGAGGCAAAGCCTGACTTGCCCTCCTGCTGAGGGAACGTAACACCATCCCCATGGGCTCCTGAGACTGTCCGTGCCTCTTCATGAGAGCTGGACACGTCATCTCTCGCCTGCAGAGTGGGCGGTGATTTCAAACAGCTGACCTTGTGAACCGCCGGCCCAGCATGTAACCTCCGGGCCATCAGGGCTCCTTCAAAGTCTTCTGCCCAACCTCCACTTGGAGCTCAAAGGGACCTTTGCAAAAGGTGAAACTCTGGAGATGTTTCAGGTTTCCATTTCCCTGCATCTGTGCACGGTTCCAATTTCTGTGGCAGGGAGGACTGAGCATGTTCCGGTCTCCTCCTCCGCAGGCCCGAGCTGCATGTGTGCCGTGAGGGAGGCTCCCTGTGCATGTGCTTCTTCCACCGACGTGCAGACGCCGTGTGAGACCAAAGCACAAAGCCTTGCTGACACCCCTCAGCCTTCCTTTGAGCCCCGTGGAGCAACCTTCTGCCCCGTGGGGCCCCAAGAGAGCACTGGTCTGCTTGCTGTGACTAATTAACCTTTCCTTGTGTCACCTGTCAGCGGGTTTGGCGGGCAAGCTTCTCTCTGCGGCCGGTGGTGTCTGGCAGACTTGCTGCGGAGCTACAGCAGTCCACGATGCGGCCATGTCACCGCTGGCTGGGGGATGGACGTGGGCTTCTATGCACAAAGCTATTCGGAGCATTCCTGTTGGAGCCTCTGTGGCCCGATGTGTTTCTCTGGGGACACATGCTTAGGTGTGGGACTGCTGCCCCACAGGACAGAGACATGCGCAATTCTACATGAAATGGTGAGCGTGACTCCCCCGCTGTCTGCATCCCATGCACTCCTTTCAGCCTGTGACAAGGGCAGGCCTCTCGTTTCTTGCTGGCGTCCTTCGAAGGGTGTAATTTTTCATGTTGGTTCATGTCCAAGGGTCCTTGCTTTTCTTAGACGCCTGGAGCATTTGGGTGCCGGTGCCGGCAGAGATTATTGACGAGCACCCTGGACTGCCGAATGAACAACTAGACCCATCTGGGGGGAAGTCCAGCCAGAACGCTCCTTAGAAGTGAGGATGCCGGACTCGATCTCAGAGGCTTCGGACGATGTGCTTCTCCCGTCCCTGGAGAAGGACATCACGCTTGGTAAAGTGGAGGGGCCGCAAAAGAGGGGAAGACGCTGCATGGGACAGGAGGACAGGGTGACCACAACCATGGGCTCTAGCATGAGGGGACTGTGAGGATGGGACAGCACCAGGCAGTGCTTCGGTCTGCTGACCACCGGCTCCCTGTGAGGCAGAACTGACGCAGCGGCACCTCACAGCGGCCAGAGCTGAGGAATATTTGACGGTCGCAGGGAGAGAGGGTTTTCTTCCATGAGTCCTTGTACAAAGGCTAAGACTTTTCTGCCTCTAGCCAAGAGCCGCTTCAGCTTCGTCTTTCACGGGGTGCTGAGTCATGCCCGTGCCGTGGTTTTGCTCCGGGTCAACTCGTCTACATGGTCACCAGCCACGGTCATGGT
Organism: Nesogale talazaci; assembly: GCA_004026705.1. Taxonomy (NCBI): domain Eukaryota; kingdom Metazoa; phylum Chordata; class Mammalia; order Afrosoricida; family Tenrecidae; genus Nesogale; species Nesogale talazaci. The sequence goes on from PVJH01028596.1 coordinate 7,241, forward strand.
CGCGCACAGCTCTTGAGCCAGTGGCGCCTGGCTCATTGAGATGTCAGTGACGCCCCAGCTCACTGCCGGGGTGCATTCCGACTCATAGAATTGCCCCCTGTGGGTTTCCCTGACTGTGACTCTTTATGGGAGCAGAAAGCCTCCTCTGGGGGGTTCGAACTCCTGACTTTGCAATCAGCAGCCCAACGAGGAACTAGTGCTGCCGTTGCAGCTCCTAAATTACACACCAGGTTTGAAAAGGTGGGAGGGGGGCGCGCTTGGCTCAAGACTTTCATTGCTGGCACATTGAAGCCCGAATGACTTGGATTGGGTTGACTAAGATGCCTTGTTAAGCTTCATCTCACGTGTTCCTCCTGAAGGCTCTGATGGGGCCTGTGGGACCCATAGGGTGACCTCACTGGTAGGCGCTACTTCTGTTGACCAGCACTGGCCCAAGGGCAGGCTGTCCACCGACCCAGACATCGGCTGAGAAGCCTCTCTCCTCCTTTCCTGTCTCCACCAAGTGACCAGGGCAGTGCTTTCGGGGACCCCAGACCAGCTGCATGTCGGGGATGGGGTCCCCATTCTGGTCCCTGGATGCTCCCTCAAGAACATGCCCGCTCAATGCCCGTAGCTTCTGAGTTAAAATCGTGCGAGACACCCAACTCCTTGCTCATTTTCTGAAAGGGCTTTGACTATGATTCCGAGTCCTGGCGGCAGGCAGGTTACGAGTTGGGCAGCTAAACTTGACTCCAGCAGTTACAACTCCCCAGCCGCTCCTCGGGGCTCTCTGTTCCCTAAAGTTCAAGAGCCCCAGAAACCCTCAGGCGCAGTGCTGCCCTGTCCTGCGGGGCCACGGGGAGTCGTCATCCACTTGATTGATGGTGGTGAGTCTTTAGTTATTCTTCTGGAAGTCCTTTCTGCTTCCAGAGACAATGTCAAGCCAGCTCATATTGATTTAAAAGCAAATCTGGGCATGCTTAGGTTTTCCTCACCCACGTTGGAAGGCCCATGCACAGCAGGGGTCCGAATGATTCCGGAACCCCTCCCTAGGAACCCCCCATGCCCCCTTCAGCACCCCAAAGGTGGCCTCGTGAAACACTGACTCCCGGCACTCACAGGTGTTCCTATGCCGTGTGCTTCGAGCTGTCATCCAGCCCAGGCAGCACTTCCAAGTCTCGGCCATTTCCAGGAAAGTGCACCAGAGCAGCTGCTCCCTGGAAGGCCAGGTGACCAGTGAAGGCCACGGCCTGCCTGTCAGCGAGCTCCCTTCATCCCCAGAAGAGGCTGCAGGCCAGCGTGTGTGGTAGGACCGAGGACATGCAAAGAGATTTATTGCGGCCGCAACATGTCCCTGTGTGCTTCCAAATGGCCTTGGGGAGCTACACCTCTCCTTGCCAGCAGCTGGCTCAGGAGAGGAGGTGGGGGAACAAAAGCGGCCCTGCAGCCCTGCCTGCAGAGGCCCTGCCCGGACCACAGCCGGCCACCTCAGCCACAACGACCTCTGGCCTCCGAGCCCCTCTGGCAGGGGTCCTGAGCACCCGGAGGGACCCTGATGCTTCATACTTCCTGGCCTCCTGGCCCAGCTGCTCCGGATTTATTAGAACCAGTTGTTGCCGAGTCTTGCTGGAAGGCAAGCTGGCCTGCTGCTGCCCAGAGGAAACGAGAGCAGGGTGAGGGGGTTTTCAGAGACCCACTCCGTCCACAGGTCTCAGCACGGGGCCATGACTGTGGCCGCCTCACCGGCAAGGAGATGGAGACCTGCAATGGCCGAGACTCATGGATGGAAAGGGTTGCAGGCTCCAGCTGCTCAGCCCGGCCCATGGTCCCCCCTTCATCCCGACTGAGGAAGCATCCCCTGGTGATGCTGGCCGCAGAGCCCCCTCCTCCGATAGGCCCCGCCAGGATGGAAGCACGGCACCGACAATGAGGCACGATGAGGCTTCGCCTTTTGAGGCGGGCAGAGCCCCGTGATCAGCCCTGTGTCCTAAGGAACCCTGGGGGCGATGGGGGTGCTCTTTGGGCCACGAACCCCAAGGTCGGCGGTTTGACAGCAGCAGCTGCTCGAGGGAAGAAGGATGGAGCTGTCTGCTCCTGTAGGAGACCTCAGTCTCAGAAACTCACAGGGGCGGTCTTGGAGGGATGCCCCAGAGACCCACGTCCGCCTTCTGGAAGCTCCGCACAGCAGGCCTGGGGGGCGGGGAGACCCCAGGGCACCCGTCGACTCTGACCTGCCCCTCCCCAGCTCAAACCTAGCCTCACTCTTGAAAGCCAGTAACACCTTACTCTGCCCACCACGAGTATCCCCCAAGGAGGGAGACCACCAAAGCCCACTCGCAGGCGAGTCAGGCCACACGGATCCCTGACCCCAGAGCTGAGCATGCTGCCCAGCTGTCCCCACGGGCCAGAAGTGGGACCCTGGGGCAGCTATGCTGCTTCTGAATCAGAACCTCCCTCTCCCTCCCCTGGCTGCAGGCTCACAGGTACCCCATCATCATTGGGGCGACTCTGTGGCCGTGGAAGGCAGGTGGGTGCTGGAACTTTCATTCCATAGTCTTTGTTTCTCCTGCTCACGGCCATTGAGCCCACAGTGACTCCTCGTGACCCCACAGGAGGGGTTGGGTTGCCCCTGGGCACTATGCAGGCCAAGCAGAGGGGCAGCGAGCAGAGGGGAAGGCCCTGGACAAGTTGGGTGCAGTGGCCGCCATGTGGGCTCATGCCTAACAGCTCAGGAATCTGCCCTGGCAGGCAGCCTGGGAGTGGGGGGACATCGGGAGCCAAGGTCTTCCTGAGGGCCTGGTGACCTGGAGATCACTACCCCCCCAAGCTGTAGCCCCTGACTCGGCAGCTCTGAGCCGTGGCCCGGGACCCGGCCTTGCTGACCTGTGCGTCTGCTTCCTGAGTGAGGCATGTCCAGGACATAACCTTGCAGAACAGACCCCTTCCTGCTCCTGTCCCTCAGCAGTGGCCTGGGGACGCAGTGTCATCCTGCAAGACACCCCCACCCCCCTTAGTCCCACCTGAGTCCCAGGGAGCCTGCCTGTCCCTGAGCACCTGCTGGTGCTCTTGGGCTCTGGGGCCAGGGGTCAGCTGCTGTCCGTTTGTCATCCTGCCTTCAGCCAGAGGGAGGCAGGGCCCCTTCCTGAGAGGAAACAGCAGGGGCAGCAAGGGACCTTGGACAGAGGACCTTTGCTCAGCCCAGGGGCCCAGCCTGGCCGGACTCAGGATGAGGGTCAGCAGGACTGATCAGGCATGTCAAGCCCAATACCAGCCCGGCGAGGGCTAAAGCGAGCTCCACGAAGCCCACCCTTGCCCCCAGAGTGCTGAGAAACTTCCAGAAGGCGGTCTGCTCCCACCATCCAAGTCTCAGGTGACCAGGAGGGAGTCAGAGGGCGATCCCCCAAGCAGAGCCCGGCTGGAGGGCTGGAGGGGGTACTCCTGGCCTGGGACTCCGGGTGGAGGCTCAGGGCAGTCAGGAGCCCACAGGATTTTGTACTGGGCACTGGGTGGCTAGAAGCACCACTGCCTGCTGCCGCCTCCTGGAAGCACCTCCTCCTGCCCCCACTCACCGCCCTGGGTCTGCTTAGAGCTGAGGGGCTGCTCCTGCCTGCAAGGGAGCAGCTGGGCACCCTGCTCCCCAGCCCTTGCTGCTCTGACCTCCCCTCATCCCCGAGCCTTGTCCTGCTCCTAGTTGCCACAGAGAGGTAAGCTGAGGCACAGAGCTACCCTGAAGCTGGGAGCGAGTGGGAGGCACAGAGGGTGTGTGTGGGGGCCAGCCGGGAGCAAGACCGGGTCGGGCCGGTGAGTGGGGAATGGACAAAAGTTCTGCTCTGGGGCCTGACCCCAGCACTGACTCAGACTCAGTCTGGCCCCTCCAAAGGTGCAGGAGCACCCCCAAACTCTCCCTAGCACCCAGTCACCTACCTGTTTGAGGATTCCCAGTGTCTGGCCTCCCCCAGAGCCAGGCAAGGGCCCACTGACCCTGCACAGTCCACGCAGCGAGGACTCTGACTGCTCTCACTACTGAGCCTCTGCCGGACGCTGCCTGGTACAGAGCTGGTCCTGCTGAGGAAGTGGTGGGGCAGGGGCAGGTGGTGGGGCTAGACGCCTCTCCTCTGTCCCCTCCCGGGCCACCCTGGGTGTGCTGCTGTCTCTCTGATGCCCATCTGAGCAGATTCAGCAGGGAGGCACATGTGGCGGGTCTGTTCAGGGCAGCTTCCCCTGCTGGCCCTCGGCTGACAGCTACGGTCCCTCTTCGATCCCCAGGGAGTCCCCAGGACTGAGCATCACTCTGCACGTCTGTCGGGAGTCGGTTAGGCTCCAGCTCCCTGGGGCTTGTGTGGGTCTGGGTAGACTAGAGAAACAAATTGATAGACACGCATATGGATATAAGGGTATGGTTTATAAACAAGAGGAATAGGACATTGAGAAAGCATCACAACCCAGTCCACTTCAAAGCCATAAGTCTGTTATCAGCCCATATGCCCAATACCAGTCTATAAAGTCTCCTTCCGACTCATGAAGTCACAGGCCAGTGGCTGCAGAGTCCCGGTGCTGGCAGGGGTCTCCCCATGGCTCCTCGCTTCCAGGGATCAGGGTCCACCAACAGCATCCAGTGGTGGTAGAAGCAACTCAGCACTGGCAGGGGTCTCCACATGGCCACTCCAACTTCAGAGGTCTGGTTCCATTAGAGTAAGGCTGTGTGGCTTCTCCAGCTCCTTCAGCTCCTTGGACGCTGCCATCTTGTCTTGTCTGTAGTTCATCGTCTCTGACACTAACTCCCAACATCCGGGGAGATAGCTTCTCATCTCCACGAGGGAAATATCATGAGATTTCCCAGAGGTCTCAGGAGAAAGCCATGCCCACATGGAGCCCTCGTTGGCTACTCAATGGCTACCTCCAGATTAACAGGCTAGACTCCACCCCTACATCTCATTCATGAAATTAACATAAGCACATGACCACCACAGGGCTGCTGGATGGCCTCTGACAGGACCCTTGTGCTGCCATGCCGGCCGCCTGACTCTGCTTCTGAGCTGCTCAGCGCATGTGCTCCCCGCCATCACACTGATGTGTCTCCCCATCAGGAAGATGTTCCTAAAGCTCCACCCCCACTCCCACCCGGTCCAGAGCCCTCCAGGCCCCTCTCACAACACCGGCCATGACCCGTCCCTGCTCTCCTGCTGCCACTGCCCATGCTCACAGCACACACGGCCTCGACTTCCTGTCCATGCCTTTAAGACAAGGGGGCACCTGAGGGTGGTCTGTGCGGCTGAATCCCCAGGGCCTGGCAGAGTGGACAGGCCTTCAGTGGAGGGATCTTGGATGGATGGATGGGTGGATGGGTGAATGGATGAATGGATGGATGGATGGATGATGGTTGAGTGGGTGGATGGGTGGATGGATGGGTGGATGGGGGATGGTTGAGTGGGTGGATGGGTGAATGGATTGATGGGTGGTGGTTGAGTGGATGGATAGGTGGGTGGATGTGTGGATGAATGGGTGGGTGGATGGATGGATGGATGGATGTGTGGGAGGATGGGCAGATGGATGGGTAGATGGATGGATGAGTGATGGTTGAGTGGGTGGATGGGTGGGTGGATGGATAGATGGGTGGGTGGATGGGTGATGGTTGGGTGGGTGGATGGCTGGATGGATGAATGGATGGATGGGTGGATGGATGATGGTTGAGTGGGTGGATGGATGGATGGGTGATGATTGGGTGGGTGGATGGGTGATGATTGGTTGGGTGGATGGGTGGATGGGTGGGTGGATGGATCATCCATGAAGCATCTTGTGCTTTGAGAGCACCGTTGGGTCCCGAGTGCCTGTGGGGTGCCGTGGTGAGGAGTCCGGTTGCCGGCAACATGGAGCATGACGAGCTCTCTCTGCTCCCACAAAGAGTTGTCGTAGCCTGGCAAAGCGGCAGGGGCAGCTCTCACTGCCCTCGGGGTCACTGCGAGTCCGACCTGATCCATGGCCGTGAGTGTTCGAATTGTTTTCCATGGCATTTCCAGCACTCTCCAAACCCAGCCCTGCACCATGGGCCCTGCCCCCTCCCGCTCCATCCAGCAGAGGGCGCCGGCCGCCCAGCGCGGGGAGAGCCTGCAGGGAGCCCTTCCCGAGGTCTCTGCAGCCGGGTTCACACAGCAGACAGCGCTCAGAGGCGCAGGCTTCCGGCACTTCTCTCCCGTCCCAGAACTGACTGGGGAATAAGCCCTGGGACCCTGATGTCTCAAGACGCTGCTGCGGAGTCTGCCTGACCCCACCCGTGCCCCCCCCCCCCCGCCCCCAGGCTGCCCAGGGAGATGGGTGGAGGGGGGCAGGGGGGGCAGGAAGCCAGCAGAGGCTGCTCTGGCCTTGATTAGCCGTGTGACCTTGATCCAGTCACTTGACCCCGGCCTGTTTGCTCTGCTACTCAAGGGGTGCCCATTAGCTGATATTAGAGGCCAGCTCAGCACAAGAGTCGGTGGTGTGTGTGTGTGTGTGTGTGTGTGTGTGTGTGAGGCTGCCCCACAGGGGAGGGGGCAGAGGGGCTTTGGGTGGCCATGAGGGCCAGCTGGGCTCAGTGCGAGTCCGAAGGGTCTGCAAGGACCAATTGGACCCCGCCTATGGGCCAGGGACCTCTGTCCCCTTGGCAGGGCTGCTGGGAGGTTTGGGGAGACAATGTCTCCTCACTCACTTGTTCCCCTACACCCCCACGTCCATCCCTGCTGTGGGGTCCACTGTCTGGTCTCCCCAATAAAGTGACCAGATTTTAAGCAGGACACCGTTGACTGAGGGGAGGGGGGGTCTTGATTAAAAATTTGGTCTATATGGAGCAACAAAATGTTCATAGAATGCAAAAATGGTATTGTAATATATTTATTTTAATTTTTAAACGCCACGTGATGTTTTTAAATTATTAAAAATGGGACGTCTGGTCACCTTACTCAACAGGTCCCTGGGGGCTTAGGAGGCACGCTTGTCTGTGTGTGTGGGGGGGAGTGGGTGGAGGGGAGGCATGTGTGACTGTATGACTCTGTATGTGAGACACATGAGTGTGTTGTGAGCGTGCATGATACATGTCGGGGAGGTGTGTGACTGGGTGTGCATGTGTGGGTGTGTGAGACATAAGGCTCTGTGTGTGTGAGACACGAGTGTGTGTCAGAGATGTGACTATCAAGCATGTGTGTGCGACTCTCGTGTGAGAGGCCTGGATGAAATGTGTGCAGGATAAAGTGACCAGATTTTAAGTGAAACACCATTGACTGGGGCCCCTGCGTGGGCTCTCCTGGCCAGCAGGCAGCAGCAGGGGCGGGCCCTGGGTGACGGGCAGGGCAGGGAGGGCCTAAGTGAAGTCTCTTGACCTTGTCAGCCCCGTTGTTCCTGCTCGGCCCAAGAGGAAATGCTTGCCCCGAGCCCCACGCAGACACTGCACAGGCCCGGGCGGTGCTAATTAGCTGAACAATGAGGACCGGGCAGCTACTGAGAGGCCCCGGCACTGGCCCTGGGGGTCAGGCGGCTGGGCCTGGCTACTCCAACATACTGGCCCCACAACCTTGGGCCTGTCCCCAGGCCACCCTGTGCCTGCCCCACCTGGAAGGGGGGTAAGGGAGGCTCGAAGAACTGCCTTCTTCCAGGATGCCTTCTGGGGGGCCTCGTGGGGCCAGCTAGGCGGGGCGGGAGGTGGACCGGGCACCTGAACCGCTGGGCCTGGTCAACAGAGAGCTTTTTCCAGAGCTGCATCCTGGCCCCTTCAGCCCGAGTATCCCTGGGCACCCTGCACGCCCCGGCCATTGCCGGGTCTCCATGGCCAGTGGGAGTGATACTTATTCGTCAGATGGCCAAACATGTGCTTCTGGTCAGCAGGCACCGATGTCCGTTCGTTGGATGTCCACTGGATGTGGCTGACAGCTGGCCAGTGGCAGGGGCACCTGGGTGGGTAGGCTTCTGTAAAGCCTCCAGACTGAAATAAGGGAGAAAGCCCCAGAGAGAGCGTCTTCCAAGAACCAGTCAAGGAAACTTTGTGGGTCCTGGCAGAATGCTGTGCCCTTGACCTTCTGTTCTCTTGTCCACAGGGGTCACTATGGGTCATTGTGTGAGTCTGGGTGGACCAGAGAAACAGATCCAGGGAGACACCTATGTGTGTAAGAAAGAGATTCATATACAAGAGCTGTTACAGATTGACAAGGCATCCCAGATCAAGCCCCTCAGTCCCATAGGAGCCCTTATGTATGACACCAGTCTATAAAGTCCTCTTCAAACTCACATGCAAGGGCGCCGAATGCAGGATGATCACAGGCCACCGGGTGGGAAGGCTTGTGGAACCAGGGGCATTGTAAGCCTTTCAGTGCTGGCGGGGGTCTCCATGTGGCTCCTGCAGCTCCCAGTGTATGGGGTCTATCAGCGTAGCACCATGTGTCTTGCCAGTAGAGCGTCTCTCAGGGAGTGAGCAGGAAGAGAGGGTCTTCCCCTCTGAGGAGGAACACTGGAGTTCCCAGAATCCTCAGGGGAAGTCCATGCTCACACAGAGGCCTCATTGGCTACACAATGATCGACAGGCGTGACTCCGCCCCTTCACCTCAGTCATAGCTGCCTCAGAGGGCATCGCCACCCCTGAGGTGAGCTGTCTGCTCTGACCAAGAGCTCCACGTCCACAGCGACCGCCCGGCAGGGCCAGCGTCCAGGGCGCCATCAGCCCAGCGCACCCCGAGAGCCTGAGCGTCGTTTCTTGCCAAGCTGTTGGTAGTCGGCTAACCAGGAAGCGGGTTTGTTCCTCCTACTGTATGTTCCGGCATTTGCTGGCGGAGTGAGGAGCCCCCAGGTGGGGGGAACCTGGGTCCTGGACTCGCCCTGCGGGCCCTGGACCTCCAGCCTTCACACGTCTGGTCGGGAAGTCTGTGGGGTCCAGTAGCTGTTGACCCTACTGGCGAGGTCTCCGGACCTCTGCACCCACGGCGGGATCCAGGCCAGCCCGGCCCTCTGCCATCCAGACTTGTTTCTTGGAGCACTGAGTTCAAATCCCGCTGAGCACAGATGGAGCTAGGAGACTTCGTGGTCGCACACTGGCTGCTAACCCAAGGAGGGCCACAGTCGCTCCTTGGGGGAAGGTGGGCCGCGGAGTGCAGTGAAGACTCAGCCTCAAGGGCCCACAGGGGTCAGGGTCTCCCCAGGGCTGCAGGGCCCCCCTGCAGGTCAGCGTAGACCCCGGTGGCAGGCTGGTTTCATGCTGTCTTGTCTTGGGAGTCTGAGTGTCTCAGCCACTGCCCACAGTGGGATCCTGGCCGTTACTCTCCAGGTGGACAAGACAAGGCTCTCTGTTTCCGCAAAGACCCAAGGGGCGGTGTCCCCCGTCCTATAGGGCTGCGAGCAGCTGCCATCCACTCAGGGGCAGTGAGCTCACTTTTGGGGTCCCTGACACACACACACACACACACACACACACACACACACACACCGTGTTTCTTCTGAAATTGTGTGCCTGTGTGGGAGGTGTGCAGGAGTGTGTGCGGTGTGTGTCAAGCACGCCGATGTGTGTGTATGAATGTGTGTTTGAGTATGTGCTGTCTGTGAGTGTGTGACTATATGTGTGTGTATGAATGTGTGGCGTGGATTTGTGTAGGTTCGGTGTATGAGCATGTGTGTGAGTGTGTGACTACATGTGTGTATGAGCACGTGCAGTGTGTGAGTGAGTGTGTGTGAGGGTCAGGGGGAGTCCATATCGGGGCACATTTGCCCTCTCGAGGATGCACTGTGTAAGATGTAGGGTGGTGGCTACGCCGATCCCTGCAGCTGCCCCATCCATTTGCACCTGCCCTCCAACCCCCCACAGACACCTGGTGTCTTCAGCAGGGAGCCCACCCCTCCTGCCCTGGCGTCACTCACAAACTGGCCCTGGCACGCTTGCCTGCATGGGGACACAGCAGGGACACAAGCCCCAATGGGTGCTCTCACACCCTGCCCGGTGGCACCAGTCTCACTCTGTGCCTCTGCGTGGCTGAGTGGCCCTGCTGGGTGTCACTCCCGCTGTGGCTGCTCCCTGTGTGTCCCTCTCCCCAACTCCCACCTGCGGGGCCAGCAGGCAGGGCTCCTTCCAGCTGATGAGACCAGCCCCCCACCCCCCACTGGTTCCATGCAGCCGGTCAGGTAGGCTGCACCCCCTTTCAGGTGGAAGGCAGGCGTGGCGAGGAGGAGTGGCTTGGCCAGGGTCACGTAGTGAAAGAGTGGTGGAGCTGGGTCTGAAAGTGGGCTAGTCAGACCCCAACAGAAGTCCCTGAACCTAAGGAAGAAGCCTCCTCTCACAAGGGGGGGGGGGCTCTTTCTGTGGTCTCCCCATCCCCACCTCACAGGCCCAAGCCTAGCACCCATTCTGACCCCAGTCATCGTCCAAGCCTCCATGGCCAGGCCCGCAAGCCACCGGGCTGGGCTCTTCAGGCTCGGGGCTGTCTGGGATGGATGCTGTGCTGGGTCTCAGCCACGCTGGGCGCTTTGTTCAGGTGACAGCTGCCCCTGGGAGTCTGGAGGCCTGCACCCTCTGTGTGCCAGCCAACCACCCGCCCGTCCACATGCAGACTGCTAGGAGCTCAGGCTGCTCTGGGGTTGAGAGGGGCGTGTGATTGGGGAGCTACTTGCTGCCCTGGGCGATCCTGAGGGCAGGGCCAAACTCCCGGGAGAGAGGGCGGATTCAGAGCAGTCCTGGCCACAAGGCCGCCAGGAGCTGTTGCCTCCAGGGGCAGCCAGGCCCCGGTTATCCCAGCTGGCCGGCGACAGCCTGGGGCTGTCCAGGGCATTCACTCACTCGTCAGATACATAGTGATGTGTCCCCTGGTGACCACAGGGGGCTGGGATGTGGGGGCCGGCAGGAAGGACCCAAGGGGTGGTCAGTATCACGCTGATGCATCCCCGGGAGGTGACCCTGAGGTCCTGGTGACTCAGTGGTTGAAGTGCTTGACCAATTAATGGGAGGGGGGCAGGGGAGGAAGATGATTCTTCTCACAGATGGTGACCTTGGGACCCTACGGGGACTTCTCTGTCCTCCCGCTCGGTCGTCCGGAGTCAGGTGGACTCACTCGCTCAGGGTGTCTGTGGCGTCCCCCAGGCAAGGGTTCAAGGTGCCCTCACTGGCTAAGGGCCCCTCCACAGCCGCTGGGGCCATGCTGCCCATGGAACGGAGCAGACCAGTACCCATAGGCGGCGGCTTTTCCCCCTGACCTCCCATCCTGGCATCCAGCACAGCCAAACAGCCATCTGGGGGCTTTGCCACCTGGGCCTCAGCTGGTGGTCCTGTGCAGGCAGCCACCACCACCGCCCTGCCTGCATGTCCCAGGGCCTGCCCTCCAGAGCCCAGAGGACAGGGTCTAGGCGGGGAGCCCTCCGGCCCTGCGTGGGGAGGGGCATGCCTGGGGGGCACCCTGCAGTGAGGCTCCGTTGACCCATCTGAAGGACAAGGACAGTGAGGCCCAGGGGGGTGAAGTGACCCCACAGAGAGGGCCAGGGTCAGGAGGGGGAGCTGCTAGCAGCCAGCACTCAGGCCTGGCCTAGGGTAGCTCCGGGACCCTCCGGGCCTGGGCTGGTCCTGCTTCCACAGAGCTCTGCGGGAGCAGGTTTTGGGGCGGCCTGGACCTCCCTGTGGACACAGGGTCCCTGGCATGCACTTTCTATGGTGGGCTGGCCTTGTGTTTGGATTAGGGGTACAACCTGTCTACTTCTGGGGGCTGGCCTTCACACTGCCAGCTGCAAAGCTGCATGTCCCCTCCGCCCACCCACCAGCTCCCCTGGAGTGAGGCCAGTCCCGGGGGGGGGGGCACTGGGATGGTGGGAGGGGGGGGATGCTACAGGAGGAGATGTCTACATGTGATCCTGTCTGCTGCCCAGTCTGCTGCTGAGGACCGAGATGGCATCTCTGACAACGATCCATAAGCATGGAAGTTGACCGTTGAGGAAGAAATGCTGGAGGGAAATGAAAGGCCACGATGAATGCCGCGTTCAAAGGCTGGGCTGGCGGTGGACACTGGGGGCAGCCTGGGTGAGGGAGGCACCCACGGGCCTGTCTTGAGGCAGGGACAGCCGGGAGTGCCCCTCGGAGGCTAGGAGGTGAGATTCCGCCTCTCGCACTTCAGACGCATTGTCAGGAGAGGCCAGCCCCTGGAGAAGGATGCCGTGCTGGTCACCGTATAGGGAGGAAGGCCTTCTACGAGGTGGACGGACACAGTGGCTACCGGCAGGGCCTCAGGCCCAGGGACCCCCGTGAGAAGGGCACAGGACCCGCAGTGCTTCCTTCTGTTGGGCATCAGGGAGAGGGTGCCAAGTCACAGCACCTACCAGCACTGAGGGCAGCCCTCACCCACACTGCGGGCCTCCATTGCCGAATGGGTGGCCGGTGGAAGTGCGGGGCGGGCTCTGTGTAGCTTTTCTCTTCCTTCTGGAAATCAAGCGAAAGGCCCAATGCATGTGGGGGTCCAGGGTCTGGAGGTCCTGAGGCTCGCTCCACCCCCAGCGTGAACCGGAGGGGCCCCACAGCCCCGCAGTCACTGCCTGACTCCTGGGAGAGACAGAGAGCCCCGTGTTCTGCTCTTGGTGAAGGTGGGTCCCTCCCTGAGAAGCTGTAGTGACGTGGGGACATCACGCATCCCCGCCCACCCTGCCCAAGGCTGCTGCTTCTACGGAACTCCCCAGACTGACCACTCAGGGGCTGGCTTTGAGGAAACAGTGTGTGTGGGGCAGTGTGCCGCTGTCTCCCTCTGTCTGGATAAGAATGGAGGGGCGGAGGGGGAGGCCTTGCAGACCTGGGGCTCACAGGGCTTTCAGAAGTAGGCCTTCAGTCCTTTCTTCTGCCACTCTCTCAGTGGGCTTGAACTGCCAGCCTGCTGCAGCCAGGCAAGGGCGCGGTTTGCCCACCCGTATACCCCCTCCCTAGGGTAGCACCCCTGGTTTTGAGCTACTTAGTATACACGTCTTATTTCCCAGCCTCCCTGGTGGTTGAGGGTGTCCACGTGACCCGCCGCTGGCCAACGAGACATTGCCGTGTGGTCTGTGGCCGGCCTGCACCCACCCCCACCCCCCGCCCCCCGCCTCAGGGCTGGGGAAGAACAGCATCTGGGCTGGAAGGAGATGAAAGGCCAGCTTCCAGAAGGGACTTTTCTCAAAAATTCTCCCAAATAAACTCTTGCGTCTCCATGTTGGAAGGGCATCACCCCAGACGCGGTCGGACAGGGAGGCCTGGACTGGGCACGCACACACCCGGCTAAGTTCGGTGGGCCAGGGGAGGCGTGGCGAGGGCGCCCAGGCCCTTCCGTGCAGGGACCCCAGGTCCCACGTGGGGGCAGCCCCTGGCCCACCCTTCCGCCCCCTCTCCTGTCCTGCTGGGCCTCCGTGTCCCCAGGGCCCCCTCTCACAGTTGTCTCCGGGGCGGCCGTGAACATAAACAGTGGGCTGTGGTGGGCATCCGGACCCCAGCCTGGGTCCTATCCGGTGTTTGTCAGGGCCCTGCAGATGGCAGACGGGCGGGGGGTGGGGTGAGGGGGAGGTTCAGGTGACCGGAGCAGGCTAGAGAGCCCGCTGCTGTCCACTAGTCCGGCCACATCCCCCTCCCCATGCGTCCCTGTGCTGGGCAGGAAGTTTATGGCTTGAAGGTGGAACGCTTGGCAGAGAGCTCCATGCCTGTGCCTGCTCGGACGGCCGTGGAAGGTCTGGGGAGAGTGCTCAGTGGGCAGCTTTCCAGGAGACCCGGGCCTTGCGTCATCCATGCGGGGACTGGGCCAAGCTGGGATGGGCGCCGGCGGTGGCGGCGGCGGCGGCAGCCTGTGTTCCCGTTTGAGGCTGCCCTGCTGGAGGCCTGGCCCTTTAGAGTCCGGCTGGAGGCTCCAGCATATCTGCAGGCCGTCTGCTCTCAGCCGCAGCCTGACCAGCCTGTGCCCCATGGCGGCCCAAGTGGCAGGCTTTGAAAGCTGGCTGGCTCTGGGCAGTGATCATCTGTGTGTGTGGTCATGTGCGTGTGTGTGGCTATGCCTGTGTGAGTGTGCACACATGCATCCATGTGCATGTGTGTGTGTATGCGTGTATACATGTATGCAGGTGCGTGTGTTTGTATGCTTTGGTGTGTATGCATGGGTATGCATGTGCATATGTGTGTGTGTGTGTGTGTGGATTCAAGTGTATGCAGGTGTGTGCATGTGGCTGTGTACCTCTCTGCACACATCTGTGGGTGCACAGGCACATGAGTACATGTGTGTTTAGGTGTGTGTATGCCAGTGCCTATATTGTGTGTGCACATCTCTCTGTGTGTGCCTGATTGCATAGACACATATTTATGCATGTGCACATGGGCATTTGCATACACACAGGAGAGTCTGCATGCAGATGTGTACACATGCAAGTACGCCTGCACGTGCCTGTGCATGTGGCTTTTATCTGTGTGCATGCTCATAGGCACACATGTTAGTTTATAAACCTCTAGAAGGGATCTCTGGGGTACTCACTTCCTGCCGAGAGAGAGCGCCTGTCTCTTGGATGGTCTGGAGGCCCCCTGAGAAACCCCCCCTGAGGTCAGCATGGAGCAGGTGGGTTGGTGCCTGGGTCCAGCCATTGCCTGAGCCAGCGGTGCACAGGTCAGGCCTGCCGGGCACCTGCACCAGCCCCATCCGCCCCACAACCCACTTTCCTCTGCCCTGCTGGATGGCAGGATGTCACAAAGTCCATGGGATTGTCCACACCGTCTTGGAGGAAGCCCCCTCGTGGGTCCTTTTAAGCCACATGCTGTAGACGCCCACCACATTGGACCCCGCTCAGCTGTGGGGACGCCTGTCACTACCATCTTCATCACCCTCGTCTGACCACCATGCCTTGTGCCCTGAGCACTGACCTGCACCTGAGGAGACACAGGTCAGGCGGGCACCTGTCCGGGGGGGAGGGGGCAGGCGGTGTCCCGAGCAGAAGAGGCGGATGTAGCACAGGTCCCTGGGGGTGGGGTCATCCGGCAGCTGGGGACCCAGTGTCCCTTCAACAGTGAGCATCATTGGTGCCTGGTCGTGGACAGCTGGGTCCTGGAGGGATTGCGTGCTTCTCATACGAGGGGGTCCCGGCCTTCCTCTGTGGGAGAGCTCCATCTGGGGCTCAAGTGACCACAGCCAGGGCACAGGCAGGGGCTGTCTGATGCCTAGGGGGTAGGATGGATCCTCCTCCCTCTGGTTCTTGTACTTCATCTTCTCAGGGGGAAGGGGTGGTGGTGGCTGGGGCCAGACCCTCCACGTCCTTCTGTGGTGACTCACCTGCCTCAAGGAGGGACCCCTCCCTCCCGCCCTCCTGAGGAGGCAGCGGAATGAGGGTGAGGACTGAGGATGAGCAGCCAGGGGGGTGTCCCTGGCTGTGTGTCAGGCTGTGAAAGCTGACCGGCTCCAGGCAGTGACCGTCTGTGTGTGTGTGTGGGGGGGGGGGGGGGCTGGGCTGCGTGAGTGCACACACATAAGCATCCATGTGCACATGTGTAAGTGCGGGCGTGCATACGGGTCGGGGGACCTCAGGAGCTGCGGGCTGAGGGGTGAGTCCTGAGCCGGCCCCCACCCAGGCACTGTCTGCGGCAGGCTCTCTGTCCTCACGCCCCCTCCTCCAACCCCACCCCCCACTGGCGGGGCAGAAGTCTCTGTCATGACACCCATTTTGCAGGTGAGGGAACCTGCCATGGGGTGAGGGGGGCTGGTCCTGGCCTCCACTGCAGCTCTGAGAACTGGCTGGCTCAAAGCTGCCCAGTTCCCAAGGCTGAGGAGGCACATCTCATCCACAGCAGACACTTTGCTATGGAGGGCCTGGGAGTGCTGAGTGTGTGTGGGGGGTGCCTGTGGGCTGGGGCACCCCTCCCAGCTCTGCACTGGCTTCATGCTGTGCACTCAGAGAGGGAGAGGCAGCAAAACCAGGGAGGGGCCCTGGGCCTCACCCCCATCCTCCTGGAGCTCCAGGCACGAACTCTTCTGACCCGGGGGGCTGCCTCTCCCTGGCCCCGCTCAACGGCCGTTATCTCCCGTCATTCAGGCTGTGTGGGCGTCAGGGGTCACCGGGGCTCAGACAGTAGCTCCTCGCCTGCTGGGGTCTGCGGGTCAACTGGCAGGGGTCAGTGCCTCCCAGGCCATGTGGGGGACAGATTCAATCACGCCATGCCTGGGGGTGGCAGGAGGGCATCCCTGTCCTTGTGAACCCAGGACTGGGCTCAGATGCCCTCTCGAGACTCCACTGGGCACTGCCAGAGGACACTGGTCCTTGGTGGGCCCTCTCCGTGCCCCTCCCCCCGGCAGAGAGAAGCATAGGGCTGTGAGGGCCCGAGGGATGGAGATGCAGGAGGCATCCCAGAGGCCCTGCTGCCACAGTCAAGCCTGGCCCCCTGTCAGGGCAGCGTCCTCCTCTCATAAGGGGCCACTTGTTTCTTCTCACGTTTCCTTGTGAATTGGGGAACACTCTTCACTGAGAACAAGTCACCTTGCTGGGTGGCACCCACCCCAGGGATCCCACTGTGCCTTCTGGATGTCCTGTGCGAGGCGGACAGAGGACCACGGAGGGGCTGTCTGCTGCACCACCACGCGGAGAAGGCTAGGCCGATGGCTGGACGGACGTGGGGACTTAGCAGCGAGGCCGATGGACAGGCCTCCCGGGTGTAGAAAGAACCCCGTCCTCCACCAAACTGATCACAAGGATCTACATAAAGCCCTCTCCCTGGGAGACAACAACAGAAAAGTGGGTAAAGGGAGACACCGGACAGTGAGGCATGGGAAAATAATAACAATTTATCAATTATCAAGGGTTCACCAGGGAGGGAGGGGGAAACGAGGAGCTGATACCAAGGGCTCAAGTTGAAAGAAAAGGTATTGAAAATGTACACATGTGCTTGACACAACAGCGGCTTGCATGCATGGGGTTGAGAGCTGTATGCGCCCCCAGTAGAATGACTTTTTAAAAGAATGAGCCCCCCTCCTCCTTTTCTGTCTTCGACACTTTCCTGGACACTTGCACTCACACCGTGTAATCCCGTCACCCCCACCCCACAGGGACGGGGCTCTGCTCTCAACGCCCCCGCCAATCCCACCCCAGAGGCTGCTCCTTGAACTCTCGCCTCTCTGTGTCTTCATTATCCTTTAATCGTGGAAAGCATACGCGGCACAGCCAGCCTTCTTTCCCACGTGCAGAGACCCTGCCAGGAGACGCAGGTGCAGCCAGCACCTGTGTGCCCTAGGGCACCTCTCCTTGACCAGGGCGCCTGCCCCAACGCCGCCGCTGCCGTCTTAGGTGGCGGATGCCACAGTGATGGGCGTGCTCGGGTGCTGGCTTCTCGCGTGTGGCTGCACTCACCCAGGCGTGGAAGGGCACCTCGGGCGGGGGCTCTGGGCAATCGTAAATAGACGAGTTCCAGAGCCCTTAGCTGAGCACCGAGGAACAGGGTCCCCGGACATTCAGCTCCTTCCTCCCCCTGCCACGGCCCTCGAGTTCAGGGGCTCTCCACCTTCCTCACGCCGCCACCCTTTCAGACAGCGCCTCCTGTGGTGGTGACCGCCCCCCACCCCCGTCACATTCTTGTCACTGCTACTTCATCACTGTCATTTTGCTACCATGACGAATCGTCACGTAAATATCTGGTAGGCAGGATGCACGCTCCTTGTGACAGATGGAACATCATGCAAGCATCGTGACACATCACTAAAACACTGCGCCGTTCTATGTTGCGAAATATTTCTTCCTGATGACAAACCAATGAACTTTTTTGTCTGGAAGCAGGGTATAGCGTGGGTCACAGTCTTCATGCCGTAGGTGGGTGTATCTGCACGTGGGCAGACCCGCCTGGAGACGGATAGAGGAGTGGTGTCTCGGTCCTTGAGACCATCGGAAGATGTGTTTTCCAACAGTCTCGGGCAACCCCTGTGGAACCTCGTTCCACCCCCAAAGGCAGGAGTCCTCAAACTTTTTAAACAGGGGGCCAGTCACTGTCCCTCAGATCGTTGGAGGGCCAGACTAGAGTTGAGGGAAAAAACTGCACAAATTCACGGCTGCTAAGCAGGAAAGGAGCAGCATCAAAAACACTCGGCCGGCCAGATCAATGTCCTCGGCGGGTTGCATGTGGTTGCTTTCTACTCCAGTCAAGAGTCCCCAACTGGGAACCCCCCGGGGCTGCTCTGTCCTGTCCTCCCAGGGCTGCTGTGGGTGGGCAGCTAGACACTCACTCCCCAGGGGCCCCCTCCCCATCCCTGGGACCCACATTCCACTTCTCTGTCTGCTTCACAGGGAAGCCGGACGATGCAGGCCGGGGACCACAAGGCCGGCAGTTTGAACCCACCGGCTCCTCCCTGGGAGAGAAGAGGCTTCATCAGTCTGTCTGTCTGGTGCCTTCCGGTTGTGTCTGGAGGGGTTCTCTCTCTGACTCCCAGGGTGGGCAGCTCTAAGGTGACGGACTGTGGATGGATCATGGTTTAGGGGCTGGCAGGGAGGGAGTGGGGGGTCGGGGGGCAGGGAGCTAATGCTTGGAGAGAAGATGTCCTGAGACTGATTGAGGTGATGACTGAACACCCCCTGGCCATGTGCTGGAGTGCTTACACTGTCCCTGTCCGACACAGGACACATCCGCCAATAGAACGATTTTTCTTTTTAAGTTAAAAACAAAACCCAACCCTCTTTGGAAAGCTCTCCCTCCACCCCCACCCCCCAAGAACAGGACTTGTGCCTGTGGATCATCTGGGCAAGGTGACCTCTTCTCTTCTCAGGTTTCTGAGGGGACACCCATCCTGCTGCTGGCAGGACAGAGCTCCGTGGCCGCCTGACAACCTTCCCATGGCCAGCGTGGCTGGCGGTCCTGGTGGAGGGCGGCCCTCAGGAGCCCAGCAGAACCAGCCCTGGGGGCATTTATGGGACAGACAGCCTCCTCTTTGTCCCTCAGAGCAGCCAGTGGATTTGAACTCCTGACCTTACTGTGAACACCCCAGCTTACCACACACATGGGGGTCCCTTTCCTCACTGTGGGATAGGCAGCAGGGGCACTCAGGGGCAAAGGTGTCTGCAGGCCTGGCCCTGGACGTGGATCTGTGACCCAAGAGCGCCCCCCCTCAGTTGTCTGAGGGGGACCCCGGGGCGCCCTGGCCTGGAAGCCATCCCTGTGCCCTCTGCCTCCCTGAGGAGCTGTTGACATGGGAACCGGGAGGGAGGGGAGCAGGGTCTGAGGAAGCCTCTTAGCCAAAGGCAGGCCCGGGAGGCCAGGCCGTGCAGCGTGGGGGGGCTCGGGAAGCGGGGACCATCTGGTTTGTGTTACGTTTATAAGGTTGATAGCAAATAGGGGTATTAGAGCTAATTTACTTATTTAGAGAAAGACGATTCGATCCCGGAGACTGTGATTGGGAAGGCTCCGCTCCTCGCCCCGGCCCGCCCAGATGCCCCGGGAGGGGGGGGGGGTGCCAGGCCCAGACCTCGTGCAGGGCTTAGCCTGGCTGCACAAACAGGCCCGCCATCCCATGCGGCCTCTGGCAGTGCCCAGTCTCACCTCCCGCCCTTCCCACCAGGACCCAGGGCCCGTCCCCCACTGCCTCCAGGTCTCCCAGCAGTGTGGGCGCACAGATGGCCAGCAAGACAGGCACAGAGAAGGGCGGCCAGGGCAGCATCCTGCTGGCTCAGAGCCCTGCCTCTGGCAGCCTGGGCTTAGCAGTGCCAGGCCCCCACCCATCTCCACAGAGGCCACAGGGACCCAGTCATAGGAGATGCTGGCAGGAGATCTCTCTCCATCCTCAGACCACTGGCTATGGCCTGGGGACTCTGTTCCCCTCCTCCCTCTTAGGCCCAAACTCCCGTGGTGGGGACCCTTCTTGGCTCTGTTGTGGCCTGATGCTCCTGCTGTAGGCTGGTGGGGAGAAAACAGGGTGGGGGGTGGGGGTCGGGGAGGGTCTGAGACCCGGCTGACAGTTCTGGCCCCGAGTT
>PVJH01028597.1:6470-27240 GCA_004026705.1 Nesogale talazaci
CCCCCCCCCCCCCCCCCCCGTGGGATCCAACATTCATTTACTATCTAACTTTCTAAGGGGAGCTCTGCGCCTTGAATTTAACTGGCTCCATGGATACCCTTGGAAATCTCCATTTTGCCTGGACCTTTTTGAAGGCATCCCAATGAGACGAAGACAAATTCTTACCAAGAGAGCGTGCCTGCAGCCATCCACAGAGTGCAGGCCCATTTAAAGATGTTTCATTTGCAATAAAGCCCAGGCATGTGTGTCCTGGGGCCCCAGAACAAAACGTTTTGACAAGTGTCCCCTGTGAGGCCCCTGGGTGGACTAAATTACAGGTGAAAGGTTCAATCCTGGCTGGTGGCCCGGTAGAAGAATGAGCATGTGACCTGCTCCTGTAAGGACTGCAGCCCAGACAACCCCGAGCACAAATTGATGCTGCCATTGGCAGGGCGGCCCCAATGGGTTGGAATCCACTCGATGCCAATGGCCTGGTCTCTTTTTGATATGTCAGGACACATTGAGGGAATCATTTCAGCTCACTTAGCAACGTTTTTTGGGGAGTGGGCGGTGGGGAAGGAGAGCCTTACAATCAAATATGTATTTGATTGTAACGTATAAAGAAGAATAGAACCATGCATGTGCGTGCAAACTTTTTTCCATAGGTGATTTCCACTCTTCTGGAACATGGGCTGTGGCTATGCACTTAAGCAGTACCATTCCCACTTCCTGCCCTCCCCCCCCTGCCACCCCCCCTTGCTGACAGCAGGTCCACATGCCTCTGACAGCACTGGGGCTGGGGACAGAAGTCCTACAGGGCTATCAAGTGTGAGGGCTGCTGCCTACAATTCTTATAAATAAAGAAAGGCGCACCACCAAAAACCAAGCACATTTATTTAATAAAGATTGAATGGATGGGTTACTGGGCAAGCATCTCCACCCTCGCCCAAGAGAAACCCAGCTGGGCTCCTGAATGGCGAGGGAGATCTTGGCCGGGGAACAGGAAAAGTTGACAGGAAGCCGCTCAAAAAACACGCATACGGGTCACTGCAGTTACAATCCCTGAAAACGTCATGCAACCGTGGCCTGGTTACTTGGAGAAGCTGTGTCTGAGGCAGGCCCCGGAGCCTGGGGGGTCAGAGGAAGGGGGCTGGGCAGGTCTGAAAAACAACAATTGAGGAGGAGGCTGAAATTACCATGGGGTATTGTGAGGAGGAACAAGAAAAGGCGGAAGAGTCCTTAGGAAAAATTACATGTTCAAGGGGAAATTTTATTTTCCAGATTGAAGAAGAGCAAGCAAAAGAAAAGGAAAGTCTGAAGAGGCCTTTTCTGTTTGAGGGTGAGTGAAAAACCCCAGAATCCTTGATCTAACAGGAAGGGGCCTCCTCCCTCCTCAGAATCCCGAGCCAACCACAGAGGATCAAATCCCTACATTCCAAAGAATGACAGAGATAAATCACGTAAAATCAGAGCTGTCTGTTCTTGGTGGAAGTCTTTGGCAAAAAGAGCAAAATAAAATAAATAACAGGCAATAGCAAAATCATTAAAAAATGTCATGTATTTTGACTTACCTAATGCTTATTTATTGTGTGATTCATGTAATCTCAATAAAATAGCATCAAGCACCAAATTCATCATGTACCCAGTGAGATTTCCAGGTTTTCAAAGATTCCAAGGACAGATATGCCTATCCAAGCTGGTGTGGGTTGAAGGTGGGGCAGCACCTACCTCTATAATGGGACCTCCTCTTCCTCGTCACCCATAATGCAAAGACCCCACTCTCTGATTTTTGGTAGGAAGTTGGTGGGGGAGGTGTGTGGTACAGCCTCGGGAAGCTCTCTGTACAGGAAAAATACATACCTTGGCTGAGGGACTCTAACCCACTGTCACTGAGTCAATCCCTATGCATCGCTACCATCTGTAGTGATGCTGGGGCTGTAAATCTCAATGGGAGCAGATAGTCTCAGCTTTCCGCTATGGAGTAGCTGGTGGGTTTGAACAGGTGGCCTTGTGCTCAGCAGTCCAACACTTTACTGACAGCACCACCTGGGCTGGGGAACCGAATGAGAGAAAGGATGGTACCTGAAGGGAAGCCCTCTAAAATGATAAGAATTGCCATTTATAGTGTTAAGCGTGTAAGCACGAGATATCTAAGGGTGCTCTCACTTAATCTTCACAACTTTCCAAAAAGGATATGATTGTTCTGCGTGGCAGATTAAATACTGAGGTAGTTACAGCGACCTGCCTCCTTCCTCTCCATAAAATGCCCCCAGTATCTGACATATTGCTCAATTGAAAGAGAGAGCAACAACAACAAAACACTGTTGCCATCAGTTCTGATTCATGGCAACCTCATGTGTGTCAATGTAATTTGTGCTTTGTTGGGTTTTCAACAGCTGATTTTTGGGAAACATCATCAGGCCTTTGTTCTGGGGTGACTTTGGGTGGACTTCCAATCTCCCAGTTAGTAGCCAAGCACTAACTCTACCATAAAATCAACAATGCAAAACAAAAACCTACTACCAAGGAGTCGATTCTGACTTGTAGTGACCCTATCTAGGGATTCCCGGGCTATAAATCTTTATGGGAGCAGATAACCTCAACTTTCTCTCCTGGGGTGACTAACGGGTTTGAACTGCTGACTTTAGAGTTGGAAGTCCAACACTAACTTGACACCTTAGGCCACCATGTAAGAGGTGGCCATCTTTTCCCCTCCATATGTTTACATGAAATATGAAACTTCTAAGAGCAGAGCCAGTTTATTTTTAAAAACTGGATCTCCAGTACTCAGAAAACCGCCCGGCACATAATAGGTGTTCAATTTATATTTGTTGAATGAGTGTTGACTAAATGCGCAGAACAGAGGTAACCTCTCAGAGCCCTCTCTCAAGGCAGGTTCCCCCCAAATTTCACTGGAGAGCAGCTGAATTAAACTCAGCAGGAGCCAAAAAGCTTCCCACAGAGAAACAACTCTGGCTGGACTCAGGCCTTGTTTATCCTCAGAATTCCAAGGACTGTTCTCTTACAGTTCACTGGCCACTCCGATGGGAGAAGATGATGGGCTCTGGTGGATGTGGAAGGCATCTGGCATGCACACAGCCTTTAGGTCAGCAGAAACAACTTGGAAATAAAGGCCCGTGGGTGTCCAAATAGGAGGGAGGAGAAAAATGCGTTTAATTTTTGGGGCATGGAGTAGTTGGTTCCTTTGTATAGGGGTGGGGACCACGTTTGCAGTCCTTCATCTGTCACCCCCATCCTCGTTATAGAGCTGCGTGTACCCCTTTGGTTTCACTTGGGGGAGGTCTGTGCTACAGTGTCTTAGATGGCTGTTGAGAGATCTATGACCTCTTGCTCAGCATTTATTTACTTCCTCTTTAAAAATCATTATCATCCAGAGAGGAGTTAGTCCGAATGACAGCTGTGCTGGCCCAGGTGGAAGGAGAAAGAACCTTAGTTTTGTAGCCCTGGGTAAGAAGTCATTGGGCAACTGCCAGCCCCGCCTGCTCCTTCCAGAGTGGGTGGGGAAAAGGCTCAGGCAGTCCATGCTGGGGCCTGGGTTAAGACCTACGGTTCCTGCTTTTGCAATGTTTGAACTGCCTTTTTTGCTGCCTCAGCTATTAGCGATGGATTTTGTTTTGTTTCTTAGAATATAAGTGATGAGTCATTTTCTTTCAGAGAGGATGAAGACTGAGAGGCTCATCTCCACAATGTTCTGCCTCACAGTGAGACCCTTCCATCTTTTCTACCTTACTCAGGGAGTTGAGCCAAGACCCAAGGTATTTATTTGTTCATGACTCAGGGGTCACAGGCCCAGAGGTCTTGTGTCAGCTGGCTGTTGCGGCATAATAGGCACCCCCAAACTCGGTGGCTTAAAACAACCACAAGGAATTGCTGATGGTGGGTTGGGCTGGTCTGACTCATGTGGCTGTACTCAACTGGCTGGTCAGCCAGGGGTTGAATTTCACTGGGTAACAGAGGCTCTTCCTCTAATGGTCTTTTATCCTTAAGGAGGCAAGGTTGGTTTTCTTATCTAGGCAGCTGGGTTCTAAGAGGGTAAGTCACAAGACCTTGAGGCCTAAGATTGAAGTCGCATAGTGTTGATACACATCACATTCTACTTGTCAAAGCCAAGTGGGAAGACATCACTTAACTCAGATCCAAGAGCTATACCTCTTCAAGGGAAAAGCTACAAAAATTCTATGGGCAAATGTAAATTACCAGAGGTCTCCCAGAAGGCAATAGAAACCGAGTGATGAAGCCTAGTTGTTGAGAGGTGATAAGGGTCGGAGAGCATCTGTTACAGAGTAACGTGAATTTCACATGTTGGGTTTTTGGTCTGTTTGTTTGTTTTTTTCCCAAATCTTAGCTTTCCTAAACCAAACTCACTGCAATCAGGTCAATTCTTATGCATATCAATCCTCAAGGACCAGGTAGAAATGCCTCTGTGAGATGGGAGTAACAAGCCCATCTTTCTCTCAGGGAGCTCGTGGTTAGCACCTGAACTCATAACCACTAGGTCATCAGGGCTCTGGAGCTAGCTTACTCGGAGTGAAATGGCATCCCACTGTGATTTCTTTCCGTCTTTGCATCCCTCGGCTGGCTCCTGGTGCCATGGTGTTGAACTTCTTTTCATGTGTTTGGTGGTCGTTTGGATGTCCTTTTGGATGAAATGCCAATTCAAGTCCTTTGCCCAGTTTATGATTCGGTTATTTGTCTTTTTGTTGTTAGCCTGCCAGAGTTTTATATGTATGTATGTATGTATGTATGTATATATTATTGGATTCTTGTTGGATATATGGTTTTCAAAGAAATCCGGCCAGTCTGCAGCTTGTCGTTTCACTTTTTTTGCAACGTCTTTTGATGAACAAAGGTTGAAAATTTGTACAATGTATCCTTTGTTATCTAGTGTCAGTTTTTGCTCATCATTGTTTTAGAAAATCCACAGTTAAAAGCCAGGCCTGACGATGTTGCCTCTGCTTCTTCTTCTAAACATTGTATGGTCTTAGTTTACACATTTAGGTTATCAATCCCTTTTGAATTGCTTTTGTTTATGTATCAGGCATATGGATCTGCTTCTTTTTTTTTTTTTAATGTGGAATTCCAGTTGTCCCAGCACCACTTGTTAGCGATTCTTCAATTTCCTTGAAATGGACTTAGCACAAATGTTAGTTGAAATGTATAGATGTTTAGATATCTGGGCTCTTCATTTTGCTCCATTGGTGTACGTGACCATTGCTGTACTCAGACAGCTCTTTGGTGACTGTAGCAGAACAATGTGCTTTATTATCAGGAAATGTGAGTTTTCCTACTTTGTTTCTTTCATTCCACATTGCTTTAACTATTCAAGGCCTCATGGCATTCTAAATAAAGTTGGAGATTAACTTCATTGTTTCTCTTAAACAGACAATTAGATATTTTTTTTGGGGGGAGGGACAATGCTGAGTAAACAGATTACTTTGGGAAGCACTGACATACTAAGAGATAGGAAGTCTTTCGATCCATGAACATGGAGCATCTTTCCACTTACTTAAATCTTTTTCTGCAGTGTTTTACAGTTTTCATTGTATAAGCGCTTCATGTTCCTTAGATTTATTCCTAGGTATTTCATTCTCTTAGAAGAAATAGTTTCTATGCCCCTAGAGGCATTGCAGCATGGCCGCCATGCCATCATTAGAGGGCAGAGAAGAGGGGCTGTGCCAAGTCTAGGCTCAGGGGTCTGACGTGAACCACCTGACTGAGTGCTAGCCCCACAGTCCTGCACCTGCAGAACCTGAAGGGGGAAGTGGGAGTTTCCCGTTAAATCATTTTGCAGTGACAAGATCCTGGCAGCTGGATGACAGTGCACTCCTGCTGGCTGTTTAATTTAATGCATGAAGGCAGGTGATGTCCTTCTCGTGGACACTGGCCACAGTCACTGACTGACCACCACCATTCTACCAAGTCTTAGCCGTACACCACGGTGCAGACTGTAGCCCCCACTCCATGCCAGGAGCACATCTCACTGTGAGAGGCACAGAAACTGCAGCGGGAGGCGGCGCGTGCGACACAGGCAGACGTGGACTGAAGATGACCCTGTGTCTGTTCCCACACGGCCACCAGCTGAGAAGGTTTTTGAGAGGAGTCTGGCAGAGTCAAGTGGAGAAGGAATCCTTTGGAAAGAATACAGTGAAGTGAAGGTGGAAAAAAAAAAAAAGAAGGAATAGTTTCCCTGATTTCTCTTTCAGATTTCTCATTGCTGATGTACAGAAACTCAACTAAACTTTCTGCTTGTTAATCTTGAACACTGAAAGTGTTACATTCCACTACTATCTCTGGAAGTTTTCTTGTGGATTATCTGGAATTTTCTATATTTAAGATATCATACACAAATAGCAATAATTCTATTTTGTGATTCAGTTGCCTACATGGTTGTGTTTTTTGTTTAAAATCTGGATCTCTTTCCTTTCTTTTTTTCTTGTCTTATTGCTCTAGCGAAATCTTCTAATATGGCATTAAGTAAAATGAGTGAGAATGGGCACCCTTGTCTTGTTATTGATAACTTTCTTCAATAAGTATAATGTGGGCTGTTGGCTTTTCATATATGGCTCAAATCATTTTAAAGAGTTTCCCTGTATTTCAACCTCTTTAAGATTTTCATTGAGACAAATGTGTGCATAAGCAAAGGTGGTAAAGAAAGCTGATGGTGCCCAGCTATCAAAAGTTATAGCATCTGGCTCTTAAAGAGGGCTTGAGTAAACAAGCGGCCATTCAGCCCAGAAGCAACAAAGCCCACATGGAAGAAGCACATCAGCTTGTGTGACCACGAGGTGTTGACGGGATCTGATGTCAGGCATCAAAGAACTAAAATTATATCATTATAAGTGAGGAGGTGTACAGATTGGGGACCCAAAGCTCATCAATAGGTGAAGCGACCTCCTCTTACAGAGGGGTTGCAGCGAGGAGATGAGCTAGTTATGGTGCAGCGTAGTAACGATGATATGCAACTTCCCTCTAGTTTTCAAATGGTTCTTCCCATCCACTATCATGATCCCAATTCTACCAGACAAATTCAGCTAGACCAGGGGATGTACACTGGAGTCAGAAACATAGGGAATTAAAGATAGATGTTCCCTCAGGACTAGTGGTGGGAGTGGTGACACTGGGAGGATGGAGGGGTCATGGAATAGAAAGAGGGAACCAATTTCATGGATTTACATATAACCTCCTCTTTGGGGCATGGACAAAAGGGAAGCGGGTGAAGGGATACTTTGGACAGTGTACAATATGAAAAAGTAATAACAATTTGTAAATTATTAAGGGTTCATGGGGAAGTGGGTGAAGGGAGGGAGAGGGAAATATGGGGAGCTGGTACTGGAGGTCTAAGTGGAAGGAGGATGTTTTGAGAGTGATGATGGCAACGTGTGCAAATGTGGCCTGCATACAATAGATGTATCTACGGATCATGATGGGAGTTGTATGAACCCCCAATAAAATAATTTATTAAAAAGAAAGGGAGGGGGAAAGAGGAGTTTATCCAAGGGCTCAAGCGGAAAATATTTGTAAATGTGTACAACATGCAACATGTGTACAAATATGCTTGATACAAATGATGTACTAAATGTTATAAGAGCTGTAAGAGCCCCCAATAAAGTCATTGAAACAATATTTTCATAAAAGTCAAAAATGATAAACTGCACTATGATGTAACAAAATATGAAAAAATATACCAACATTTGTGAATGAGATTCAGTCTTCATGTCTGTATTCTTTATAAAGTGTGTGATGTTAAAGCAATGCTTATTAGTCTGCCCTTAAAAAATTTTTTTTCATTAAGAGTATTGTATTTTATCAAATGCTTTGTCAGCATTTATAAATATGATCGCACATCTTTTCCTTTGTTTTATTAATATGGTGCACTGTATTGATCAAGTTTTGTCACATTGAACCATCCTTGCATTCCTAGGATAAGGTACACTTAAACAAGAAGCCTTTTCATTTTGAAATACTGGTTTTTTGGCAGTAGTGATTGAGGAAGAAACTGGAGGCCTTCTGCCAATATCCTTTTCCTTCTGTTCAACAAGTGTATCTACAAGTTATATTTATCTATTCTGATGACCTCAGCCTTTCTTAAAGTCCCACTACCCTAGAATGCTCTGAGCCCAGTGGTAAATTTTACCCCCTCCCATCTCACTCTTTACCTACCTCACCTTTCCCAATACTTCACCATGGTATATGCTGTCAGTGGCTATTCAGAGAATATTTGTTGAACTCTATAAGAAAGTACTTATGAACTATAAATGCTATTTAGAATCGACTTATTTCTTGTATCTCCTTCTTAACCAGACATTAAGCTCTTGAGAAAGACAAGGGTTTACCACAGGTGTGTAACAAGCCTGGGTGAAAACTGGGTCGCGCAGGATGAAAATTTACATTAGGGTCTTTAAGCGAGATGACTACTCCAAAAGTCCTAGCTGAGGAAATGCCAAAGATATCAATCCAGAAGCCTTGTCTTGCAAGGGGTGGAGTAGTGGCGACTTAGTTTTGGTGTCTGATCTAGCATTAAGTCCACGCAAACAAGAAGGCCAGGAATTCCTTGAAGCATTGGGAAAGAATGATCAATTACCTACAAACATTAGTCACCTCAGGTGTCAAATTCTAAGGAACAACAGACATGGTTCTTTGGTTATGATTTCCAAATGGTTACAGTGATTGTCTAGTCATTGCAGGAGGGGGAAAGGTGGTGAAACGGAATGAAACAGAAAGGAGAAATGACAATTTCCTGTTGCCAGCCAAGACACATCACGCATAATTAATTAGTAAGCAGACAGTAAACCCAGGTGGAGGTAGACCCGCCTTGTGCTCGGCTTCTGTTTGCATCACTGCTTGTTCCCACTGGAGAAGCTCGCACACTTCAAAGTGGGCAGAATGAAGGCTGAGGTCTGAGTGGGCTGGGCTGGTTGGGACTGATTCAGTTATCACCAATTTCTTGAAATCGGTTTCAAGAATTTCTGTGACCTCTGTTTTGCCAAGATTACCTGTACTTTTTTTTTTTTAAACATTTTATATGGGGTTTGTACAATTCTTAATACCAACCATCCATCCATCCATTGTGTTAAGCACATTTGTACATTTGTTGCCCTCATCATTCTCAAAACTTTTGCTTTTTACTTGAACCCTTGGTATCAGCTCCTCATTTTTCCCTCCCTCCCGCCCCGCTCCCCCCTCCCTTGATAATTTATAAATTATTGTTATTTTGTCATATCTTATACTTACTTTTATTGGGAGCATTTACATCTCTTATCACAATCCACACATTCATCCAGTATGTCAAAGCACATTTGCTGCCATCATCATTTTCAAAGCATTCTTCTTCCCACTTGAGCCCCTGAGACTGCCTATACTTGTGTCCATGGTCCACCAAGGTACATAAGAAGCAGAAAAGTCTGAGGAGCAACAACTTAACTGCTTTCGGTTTATGAAATGATCTATGAACTTGGTGCAGGGATTATGGGGGCTTTGGAATGGTCCTCACCACGGAGGGGATGTGACAATGGCACCGCTTCCATATTAATAACAGTCTTCCTTAACAGCCACACTCACAGCTCTCCATCAAAGATGCAGAGGGACACCTCGGCTTGGAGGGACACCATTCTTGTTGGAAATACACCCATACTTCTCCCGCTAATATTCCTTCAATGGCAAACAAGTGGAAGCATCCCTGGCATCACCCTGCTCTCCCCAGGAAAGCCCCCCCAAATCTCTGCCACATAAGCAACAAGCCCTCTGGACATAGTGAGCAGGAAGAGTCATCTCAGTATTTTATAATTAAAAAAAGGTCACATTGAAAAAACAAAGATGTCTCTCATCCTAAGGCAACAATGACCAGACCCCTTTTGCAGAGCTAGGCCTCTAGGCACTGATAAAATAAAAAAAATTAGCTAGCTTTCCCTCCTACCCATCTTTCACCACATGGGCTAAAAGATGCCACCTTTCCCCACTTAGCTGCCTGGGCAGCCCCTTTGAACATACAGGGGGCTCAAAGCCACCAGCTGCTGAAAACACAGTCTAGGGCACGCATACACCTAATGAGGTGCCCCCCAGGCAAATCTCGTCATGGGAGCCAGAAGAAACCCACTGCCCATATGCCACGCAAGTTAGATTGTGTTTTGCTCTTGAGGTATTGGCCCGCCTCTTGGTAAACAAACACATCATCGAAATGATTAAACTTCCTGAAGGTCCAGGGAGGATTCAAAGTTTCTAACCAATTACACCAGGGCTGCTTCTCCCAGCCAAAGGTTTCGATTTACATGGCAGTGGCACTGGGAGATGAACCAAAGGCAAGTGCACTGCCTTCAGGTCGATTCTGACTCACAGCGACGACGGAAGCCCTGCTCCCTGGGGTGTCAGAGGCTGCACATCTCTAGGAGAGCAGAAAGCCTCGTCTTACGCATAATCAACTATACCACCAGGGCCTCCACTGTCATTTTCAGGACGCTTTATATCCATTTTAGAATCAGTTTTCATCTTTTCGTCATGTATTCTCCTTAGATGGCACAGAGGGTTAAGTGCCTGGTTAAGAACTGCAAAGGGGGGTGGTGCCTTCGTGAAGACTGGTCTGGTGATCTGTTTCTCAGAAGTCACAGCCTTCAGGACAAACCCAAACCCCTCGGAGCAATGTGACTCTTGATCCACGGGGTCGTCACGAGTCAGAATTGACTGTTCCCACAACCACTACAACCGATGTCTCTCGTCCCCGGGCAACAATGACTGGACCCCTTTTGCAGATCTGCAAACACCAGGGAAAACTAAAATTGAAGGCCGCTTTCCTGCCACCACCGCTCAAAATGGGGTTGGGGAACTTTTGTGGCAGGCCAGTGTTTGACTCTAATCCTAGGGTCTCACTTAAGTGCACCACTTGTCCTAAAGGCAGTCTGGGGCTGGGCCCGGCACTCTCATCGAGAGAAAGTCCAAGTTGATTCTTTTCCCTGAACCTTGTACAACTGGAGCCCGAGAGGCCAGCTGTTCTGGTCATGGCCTCGCATTCTTCCTGTGAAGGCGCTAGCTGACAAGATTTATAGGGTGGTCTGAAGAAGTATGCTAAGCGATGTGGGATGAACCACAAAGGAAACTTTCTGGCTCGTGTCGAGTAGATCTAGTTTCTGGGAGGGGCTGGACAAGCAGCCTGGAAGCCGGCTGCCTTGGTTACGGGGCCTCCGTGTATGAGAAGGAAACCAGGGCTCTTCGTGTTTCTAGTCTCCGAGAGGGGCTCATGGTTGTGCTGAGGTGTGAGGTTGTAGGGACTCCACGGACAGCTAGGGATTCTTCTTTCTGGCCGTGGACACAGAGGAAGCATTAAACATTTCCAACACAGTCAGGGAGAAGGAAAAGTGAAACAACGTGAATGAGGGAAATGGACTTGGCTACTGACCTACGGGGCCACTACTCGTCCCTGGATGTTTGTCAGACTGCAAGAAATGCTCTTCATACCCAGCAGCCAGCCCAGAGCACAGCCATCACCAAAGCCGACTCAGCAAGATGGCAAATCAAAAAAATCATCGAAGCTAAGAAGCCATGTGATCAGAATAATGATTTCCCTTATAAGCGCGATGATGGATGTTCAACAAACCTATGACAAAGTAGCCACGCTCTAAATTTGAGGAGGTTTAAATCACATTCACTGGACAACAGTTCAAACTCAGGGAGGGCCCGAGAGGAAATTCTGGGCAGAGTGGTCGACCGAGGCCCCAGTGTGGCAGCAACGGAGCTTCATACTTACAGTGAGTTGGGCCGAGTGGGTTTGACCACGTCCAGGTCTGGGTCACTGGAGTTCATGTTTGGCTGCAGGCTGCCGCTGGAATTAAGGATGCTGTTGGCATTGGATGAGACGACAGATTCCGAACTGGAGTTGATGAGGCTGTTCCTCTGTTCCTCTGTGGGCACAGAAATGGCACACGACTCATATTAATACTAGCATTGTTCCACAATTATAGTCTGACTCTATGAATACAAAAGTGTATCAGCAGGGAGTTTGGATAGAGACCTTGGGCCTCAGTGAAGCTAACACAAGGGAAGAGAAAAGACTAGGAATTGAAAGTAGGGAACATTCTAAAGGCTCAGAGACTGCTCTGGAAACTTTAGAGGCAAATCCCTTCTGCATCTGGAAGAGCAGACCCTGCCTCAAGGAGGAGGGTCTTTTCCCTCAGGCACGGCACCATCGGTGATGTCATCTCAATGAGCAAATGGCTCATCACAGAGCCCCTGAGGCTCCCACACATTGGATCACGTGCCTCTGCCTTCTGGGATACTCATCTTTGAATCGAAAATTCCTGGCTCAGGTATGGCCCTTCTCCACTCGGCCAGTTTTCTCCAATTTTATTGCATCTTGCTGTAGAATGCCTGCTATCTGGCCACCACTTTTCATGGTGTAGCCAGTCCAAATTCCTGATTCAAGAAAGAAAAAAAACAAACCCCACTGTTCTGTGTTGCCTCTAGGTCCATGCATTTAATGTTTAAATTCCAGTGAGTTCTTTGGTAAATAAATCTGAAATAGGTTGCAGACTAAGTTGTGTGTTTCTTAAAAAGAATACCGATTCCACGGTCCAAATACACACGTCAATGTTTGGAGAATATAGCCAAGCCAAGATGGGGAAAACCTGAGATTTCTTCAAGATGCCACCACTGATTGGGTGCAGCTTTAGACAATGTCCACAAGCCCTCTCCTAAGTTACCTATCTGGACAATGAGGAGAATGAGAACTGCCTTGCACAGCTAACCAAGGAGCTGTCAGAAGGACCAAGGAACAATCATATGCAGGACCGTGCTTTGTAAACTCTGGAACACTCAAAGAAAATAACTTCTGAGTCTTCCCCCCTCCCCTCCCCCCCTTCCCTCCCACATCTTTGCAAACTTGGAACCATACTTTGGAAAAACATACTTAGGGGAATGAGGTTGCTAAATGGCACAGGCACCATTGCTGGAGCAAATTATTATAAGCTTGCAGTGTCATTCTCACCCCTCATTCATATACCATACTGAATTCTACTGACACTTTTGACCATCAACATACTCATCAAGAAACACAAAATCTGGGCTTACAAATGGTACTATATAATCCTCTCTGAATCTTTTTGAAGTCAATCAGGGATATACTGTATCCCAAGGAGGATACAGTTTAGAGGTTGGTATTTGAACTCAAGTCTCTTTAAGCCATCAAAGTGGTGATGTCATGCAAAAATGCTTTTCCTTTACACTGGTCATGTCCATAAAAATAAATCAGGTCTATGAAATGATGCTAAAGTGCACATACATATACTCACTCCCCCTAATGTCCTGGCAAATCTTTAATGTGCTGGCTAAAGCCTTGTAGAGGAGTGTTCAAACCTCCCGTGGCTCTTGGTGGAAACTGGGCTTTAAGTAGACGTTGCCAAAGGTAGAGACACAATAAAATTGGTTTCTGCAATTTAGAACTTAGTCACATTTCAAGAGCTTAAAGTTAAACAGAAACAACAACAAAGAAGAGAGAGAGAGAAAGAAAGAGAAAGGGTTATGCTGAGCCAAAAGATATGGAGACTAACAGCTTGACAATGGGAACTTGCTATGGGGGAAGAACAACAAGTCTGAAGAGAGAGAACTCGACCCCCTTTCTAAAGAGAGGGGCCATTCCACTTATCGGTATAAGGACCATTATCCTCTGCACAGAACTGTGTCATCAAGATTCCTGAATTGTTAGGGGCTTAAGATCACCGTAGAAATAAAGGGCATGAAGCGGACTGTTCTCTGAGGGATGAGTAGAGACTTTTAAACTGCATCTAAGAGGAAGGAAAAATTCTATGAGCACCAGCTTGAAAATATGAAGGCCACACTTGCACGGCACATTTCTTGAATTCTTAGGCACTCGATGAATGTTGCTATGGTTAATATTTCTCTTGGGCTTATGTTTATTTGTTCATAAAGAGCTATGATTCCATAAACTTAATGCTTGGAGACTATGGATCTTAACCCCCCCCCCCCTCCCGCTTTGCCAAACGAGATGGTGGGTTCCATAGTCAGTACCAACTCAGAGCAAAGCGACCTGCCCCTGAATGAAACACTGCCAAGACCTGTTACCTTTCTTGACAGTGATTATGTTCAAACGTACTGTGATCTCCTGGCTGTCTATTTTTCCAGAGAGGTTGGTTTGTTCTTCTGGCAGCCCATAGGCCTATCCAATAGCCTTCCCAAACACCAGAATTAGCACGCATTCACTCTTCTTTTGGTCTCCCTTATTCAAGCCTATTTACTCATTGCAGTCAAGTTGATGCCGACCCATAGCGACCCTATTGGACTGAGTAAAACGACCCTTGTGGGTTTCTGAGACCATAC
The DNA here is from genome assembly GCA_004026705.1 of Nesogale talazaci. Lineage (NCBI taxonomy): Eukaryota > Metazoa > Chordata > Mammalia > Afrosoricida > Tenrecidae > Nesogale > Nesogale talazaci. Next base: position 20,790 of record PVJH01028597.1, read on the forward strand.
ATTGTTATAGTAGTAGAAACTTTATCTTTTTCCTGCAGAGTGGCTGGTGGTTTTGAACTGCTTATCTTGTGGTTTGCAGTACAATGCATAATCCCTTTCACCATCAGAGATCCTGTCAAGTGTATTAGTCTTCCTTATCCTCAGTTTTCATTAATCCACGACTCTCTAGCGAGGGCCCTCTCAGTACCCAAGCATGGGTACTGAACAGCTAACAGACCGCATACTAATTCAATCGGCAATGACCAAATATGCATTTCAGTGTTTCAACAAATAGATGCAGCACAGGAATCACTCACATTTAACAGAAGGACATCATGCCTGATAAAGTAGAACATCATCCAAAGGAAAAAAAAAAAAAAGAGTAAGACCCTCCATGAGCTGGACCAACTGGCTGCAACAACGGGCGGGGTCATAACAACGGGGAGGATGGTGATGGTTTGGCAGGCTCTTGTTCAACTGTTCACAGGGTCACTGTGAGCTGCACCAGGCTCAAGGGCACCAAACAACCACAGTAATAGCACCATCAGCATCACACTTATCTGTTGGTATTTCATTCAGAAATACACTTGGACAACTAGCACCTACTTATTTGATTACATATATCTTACCTCCTCAACAGCCTAACAGCAACCTAAGTTTGGATATTTTAAAGGCAAAACATGGAGAGCGCAATGAAGAAATTCTATTAGAAGACTTTTCTTAAGAAAACCTAAGACATGTACAAATGTTTTGGAAACAATGATGGCGGCTCACGTACAAATACGCTGGACACAAATGATGCATGTGATGTAAGAGAGCCCCATCAAATAATTTTTAAGAAAGAAAAGAAAATATCAGAATCTGTATGCATACTGATAGGATTTGGGCATGAGGACACATGTCGTGTTCCTGTCATGGAGAGTGGCCATCTCCCTGAGCTACCAGGGAAAGTGCAGCACACAGAATACGCTGAGTCGGAAATAAGTCCGCCCGAGGAGGAGCACAGGAGTGGAAAATGAGGATCTGATCATCTCTGGACTAGGAAAGTCAAGCAGGTGGCCAAGTCCAAATTCAACTTGAGGATTTTGAAAGCCATCTTTGAGGGTTATTTACTTGATGGCATTCTACTTCTTATGAGATGAATTATTTTTGAGATTTATTCTATCTACATCTCTGAGACCTTTTCACATATGACATTACCCAGAAACAAACAAAAAAAGCAACCACAAAAGCACAGATCAGAGAAAGAAGCTATCTGCCCAGGAAGAAAATAACAAAAAGCCTAATAAGCATCTTACGTGATATACTTAAAAAAATTTTTTTTAATGTATTTTTTTGAGATTGAGTTTTTAATGACTATCCCTTGATGCAGCAGATGACAAGGACATCGGGACACCTGGCCCTCTCTGACTTTAGGGCTACTTGTTTCCTTTGGCATGCTGTGGCTAGTTGCCCTTAAGTCGATTCTGAACCATGTTTGACATGAATCCTCCGATAAGGAAACTGTGAACATCTTAAGTGGAAACATTCAAGCTGCTGCTGAAGTGCTGGCAATCCTGATTGTGGGTGCGTGGGAAAGTGAAGATTGTTTTTGAGATGGGCTGGTGAATGAAAAAAATCAACAGCAAATCAAATGGTTAGTGGTTACGACAATCTTTACCGAGACAGATTCTACAGCATTTGGAAGGAGTTCAGGAATAAAGGGAACATGATTCGGTGATGTCATTCAAATGAGGCGGTTTTTTGATCAAGTGGGCAAATGAATACTTGCTTCTGACAAAAAAAATATGTTGAGAACAGGCAGCCCAGGAGATGTTGTTATTATTATTTTAAATAAAAACTGACTGAATTATTCAGTTACCAGAGTTCGCCTTCTTCAAGCTGCTGCTGAATCAATCCCCACTCGAGTTCGCTCCAGAAGGTATAAGAAGGATGATGTGAATGACATTATAGAAGGAAAAAAAATGCACTGTTGTGGACTTCAAAAGAAAAAAAAAGCATCACAAAGCAGCTATGAGTAATATCAACAAGATCATAGAGGCCTATTTAAATAATAAACACAGGAGGAATGTCCACAACTTTGGAATATTTTTGAACTCCCTGAATTCCAGAATGAACGCTCCTCTTCCTCATCAAATCTGTCAATAAGGATCTCTCTTCATTTTGCCACCTCAAGCAGGAGCCCAGAAACAAGGAAGTAAGAAAATAAAAGAAATACCCCAGTAAGTATAAACAGGCACGGTGATGCACTGGATGATTTCGGCAGCATATGTTCTATGGGAAGTGACAAATTGGAGGTGGAGCTGATCCTGAAGGATGCAAGCTATTCCAGGGCAGGGTCATGTTAGGAGCTTGTGGCCACACAAAAGACATTAAGCATGTGACCTGTGAGGCCAGGTCAACCCAAACAATCTTGGGGTCTCGCTCAGGTGCTGTAGGCAGGGATGCTCCATGAATGGTTATGAGATGAATAATGCACAGAACGGTGCAATTAAAATGTATTCTGCTGGGATGGAAAGGGGCAGTTTTATGTGACAGACTGAATATTTCAGGTGCTTCAGACAGAGACCACCAAGGTCCTTGAAACCCACACGCTGGCACTGAAGTGGGCAGGGTCTTTGTGGTACAAATCTGGCGTGGAAAAACATGAGTACGCAACCAAATCGCTGCCACTCAAAAAAGGAAGCCACCGCATAATTTTGGTGAAATTGTTCTTGTTCTGAGGGTTGCCATGGAAATCCAGGAGCTAAGCAATTTCATTTTCCTTATTTATCAAGGCACTCTGGTCTAACGGCAAACCCATCACACAGGAGAGGCGGCCTCTCTGTTCATAACAGAACCCAGAGCTGAGACCAGAGAAGCTGAGACCAGAGAAGCACACACAGAGCCTAGCCAAAGTCACACAGCTTGACAGGCCTGAACATGTGCGGGCCACAAAGATCTTCAACACCCCAGTGCGATGTCCCACTGTGTTCGAAGCCTTTCAGAAGGCAGGTGAGCCTCTCATCTTTCCATGACATCTGCGAGCTGATGTCCAAAGAAGATTGAGGACAAGTCTTCTTTCCCAGAAGCTTTGGATGCCACTCAGAGCCCAAAGCCGGGAGCTCCCTCGCACAGGAAGCAGAGTGGGAAGTTTCGCAGAGACGCCGGTGTGACTCAGAATAGCAAGCAAAAGCAAAATGACTTGAGGCTTTCCCATGCTGTGGGAAGGAAAGAGGTGCACTTTCTCCTTATTCATGTTTTGCAATGAAGCCTGCAATGCATCATCTTGACAGGCTAGCACGATAATAAGGTGGCAGCTTAATGAATTTTGCAATAAAAATGCCGGGTGCACAGCAGTCTCTGAGTTTACCAAACCTGAGAAAGTACATAGGAAGCTTGGAATCGGACTCAGTGATGCAATTGCCCCGTCTTTTTTTTTTCTTTTTTTCTTTTTCCCCTTCTCTGTCGTCTTCTGCTAATAGGAAAATGTGAAAGCACAGTGAAATCTGAGGTGGTCTGGTTTCCTGATGATCCAGTGGCGGTCCCTAACATAAAAATAATCTTGAAAAGCAGTATGGACAATGTGCTGACACAAAGCACTGCTTAGTATGGTTGATAGGAAAATCCTGGGTCATTCTGATGTTTTGGCCGCAGTACATAGTAAGAAATATGAAAACTTCTGACCCATTTTCTTCAGTCAAGCAAGCATTGATTTTGGTCCTGGGTAGACAAACAGACTCATCCTCTCTCGAGGAGGCTCGTAGTAACGGATTTCTTTGCACAGGGAGAGGATGCGAACACCCTGGATTTCACAGGTTCACAGGGAACCTCCTGGAGGCCAGTCTGATGCACAGGGGTGGGCCCTGGCTGCACAATGGGGAAGCAGCCCCAACACACCATAGTGTCAAAATTCGCAAAGGGCGGGGGGTGGAGTGCGCCTCAAGTTAATAGCTGATAATCGCTACTGACTCGCTACTATTCACAACAGTCCTTTCTTCTTCCTGAGACCCTGGATTGGAATGGACACAGTCTGCCATCGACCTGTGATTCTCCGGTACAGCCCATATTCTTCTTGTAAGCCAGCAGTCATTTATATATCTATTTTCATCTTTCCAAAATGGGCTTGGGATAAAGGTGGTGTTCTTGGGTGCTGTCGCGTCTCTTCTGACTCATGACGACCTGATGGACAACAGAGTGCGACGCTGCCCGGTCCAGCGCCATCCTCATAAGTAGGGTACCTATGGCGCCTGTTGCTCTCTCACCGTGCCAGTCCCTACCATCTTTTCACTGCGCCTCTACTTTACCAGCGATGATGTCCTTTTCCAGGGAGTGGTCTCTTCTGATAACATGTCCCATGAATGGGGATGAAGTCTCACTACCCTTGCTTCTAAGGATCATTCTGGTGTTTTTCTTCTAAGAGAGATTTGTCTGTTTGGGGGGTGGGGGATATTTTCAGTATCCTTCACTAGTGCCACAATTCAAAGTCTTCTTCCAGCTTCCTTTGTCCATGCTCAACTTTCACACGCCTATGAGATGATTGGAAATACTGTGACTTGGGTCAGGCGCACCTTAGTCCTAGACATCACATCCTTGCTTGCTCTTCAAAACTTTAAAGATGCCTTATGCAGTAGATTTCCCAACCAGCAACGTCTCCTTTGATCTTCTGAGTTTCTTGAGTTTGAGATGATGGATAAAACCTATAATTAGGGCTCTCTCCTAGAGACGAACTACTGATAAGATGGCAGTGTCTGAGGAACTGGAAGAGCCGGAGGAGAAGCCACACGGCCTAACCCTGATGGAACAAGACCTCTCAAGCCAGAAAAGCCACAGAGAGACCCCTGCCAGCGCTGAGATGTTTCTACCACCAATGGATACTGCTGATGGACAATGAACCCTGGAAATGAGGAGCCACGAGGGGACTCCTGCCAGCGCCGGGGCTCTGCACCCACTGGCCTGAAGCTTCATGAAACTTTATAGACTGGTAACAGACATAGTGAGAAGGAGACTTTATAGACTGGTATCGGACATATGGGCTAATATAGGACTTTGACTTTGAACTGGACTGGGTTGGGATGCTTTCTCAATGTTCCCTTCCTCTTGTATATAAACCTTTCCCTTACTACAAAAACCCCTGTAATTAGGGCATTCAATTTCCATTAACTGAAAAAATAAGCCACTATGAAATACATGCATACTTCTCTCCATTTTAAAGAGAAGAGAAAAGCATGTGCACAGACACACTCCTGTCACGTGTGACCCAGCCCCCAGCTGTGTAAACTGCCAGGCAGTTTTCTACACACAGGAATGCAAACATTGGCCTGCTTCTTTTGAACAAGGTAGGATCACATCATGCCTAATGTTGAGTTACTTGCTTTGTGCACAGAACAATAATGCCATCGGGGTTTATAATATGCTTCTTTTCATGTATCGATCTCTGCCAAACTTTGTTCCTGCCACCAGCTCTCCACGGCATCGTTTTTCAATGGCCACACCAACTATGGGGTTCAGTCACTCGGGAGACCCACATGGAATGTAACCAACAGACACATTGCCAGTGTGACAACAGGAACCTATGTGGATAAGCGTGCCTTTGCCAAATCAAACAGTTGCGTCTGAAGCACCCAGGATCTGCAAGAGGCCACCTGAGAACAGGCACAGACTACAGTTTAGACGGCTCAGAGACCTGCATTATGTAAGCCTTGGAACAGCATGAATTCCCGGTTAATTTCCAACAAGGAAGATACACATCGAGAAGTATAAAAGCTGAATTCTCTACTTCTCCAGGGTCTGGGAGAGGGTCCAGGATGAATTAACTACACTAAAAGAGTTCATTGGAGCAAGAATTCTGCAGCTAGTTAACATGATCCATGTAAAACAAAGCCTAAGCATCCATCCCCGCCCCACTGACACTGTGCAACTATGCCAGACTGTGGCTGTATGTGCACAAAAGCAGCAACAGGGACCTCTCTGGGGTCTGGGGGCCCCACATCACCCTCACATCTGGGCCTCTCCTGTGAGTCTGTAGACTCCAGAGGAGACTATTTTCTTAGGAGACTATTGTGAGCTAAAACTGCAGGCTGATAGTCATCCTAATTGCAGCCTGTGTTCTAAGCAAAAGGTCGTGCACTTTACCTCCATTAGCCCACCTACTCATGGTCATTACCTCTGTCCCAAGCCAACTCACTGCCTTCCGAGACAAGCATGCTTTCTGTGTCAGTACCTTTCATATAGCCGGGCCAGTCTGCTCTTTGGCTATCTGACACACCTGTGTGGAAATAAGGAAATTAACCAGTAATCTTCTTTGCTACCGCTCATCTGACAACACAGCTGAAAACCCTGTGCTGTGTGGTCAGAGGTGGTCACAATTAAGGACAATTGCCTTGGCCCAGCCCAGTAAAGCTCCTGCGGATTCCATCTCATTTCCTGTCTAGCTGGTGCTGGATTGGGAGGGAGGCTGTCATGTGGCTGCAGCCTGCTGGGGAACACATTG
>PVJH01028598.1:0-13980 GCA_004026705.1 Nesogale talazaci
CCCTCCCCCAAATGACTTAAAAAACAAATCCAGGCTGCTTAACCTTCCACCATTCTCTTGAGTATCAAGCCCAAGCCGCCTTTGGCTACTTGCAGTGGTGTATTTTCTTCTTTATTCTCAATGTAAATACTTGCTCCATGGGACACCAGCAGTTTGGCTTCTTCCACTCTCTCCTCATCACAGGCTAAGTGTAGAGGAGAGTTACCCTCAGTGTCTTGGATGTTTGTGGAAGCTTTGTAGTACAGAAGGATATGAATCATCTTCAAGTTACCCTTGGCTGCTGCCCGGTGCAGTGCTATAGCCTCAAAATGGTCCTTAGCGTCTGGGTTAGCTCCACCTTCTAATAACATGACAGCAATCTCATGCCTGTTTTTGGAAGCTGCATAATGCAGGGGAGTGCAGCCATTTTGATTGACAGCATTCACTTGAGCACCTTTGCCCAGAAGGGCCTTGACAATCTTGTCCCGGCCAGCAGAAGCAGCAATATGAAGAGGAGACCAACCGGCATCATCTTTATCATTCACTGGCACTCCAAGTTGCAGCACGAATTCAACTATTTCGGTATGTCCCGCGGAGCATGCCCAGTGCAATGGTGTCCTGCTGTCCTGGTCCGTTCTCGTAGCCAGGGATTTATCGGCCAAGATGCGCTCCTTCAACTCCTCCAGCTTCCCATTGTAGGCCAAGTTGCACACCGTCAGGTTAGACACACACCCCTCCATTTCGCTTTCCTCACGCCACTCGTGTTTGTTATTTTGATAGCCCATGATACTTGCAATAATCTTCACCAGCACCATAATTAAAATGCAATAACTTTTCTCCAGTCTTCCTTATTCAATGTCCAACTTTCATATGCCTGTAAGGTGATTGACTCATGTGGATTTGTTTTAATTTAGTGAAACAAGGCTCATAATGATGACCATATTATTTATTGTCTAACCTATAGAAACTTTAAGTCAAGGGAAACTAGGCCTAAACTAGAACCCTGCTCCTCATCAAACTAAATTGACTCCTATCAAGTAACTCCAATTTATAATGACCCTCTGGGATCCTGTAGGTTTTCAAGACTATAAATCTTTACAAAAGCAGGGATCCTCATTCAGTGGATGATAGTTTTGAACTGCTGACTTTATGTATATCAATCAAATGTGTAACCAATATGCCACCAGAACTCTTTGGAACTATCCCAGAAAACCAGTAAGCATGGTTATTATAATTACTTTTAGTATTTTGTTAACAACTAGCCCTGGAGAACACAAAACCTTACGGTAAGGCTGGTACCAAGCTAATTGTTTGATGAACATGAATCACCTAAGACCTCCACAAAATGAGTTGCCACAATGATAACAATAGTAGATGCAAACATAATAATTGCAAGAATGGAAAAAGACTGGGAAGTGTTTATTTGGTTGTACATAAGGTTTTTAAGAGTCAGAACTCATTCAAGGACACCTAACAATAACTATATGTAGCCAACACGGTAGTAGATGATAGGAATTGAAAGAGTAGTCTAAATATTAGTCTCAGGTGTCACATAATGCAATATAACTTGCTAACCATAGTAACAACATTTTATAATGTATTGAAAGTGCTCAGAAACTGTTTCTTTAGAATTAAAAAAATTTTAAATGATGTTACACTCTAGTGGTATGGTAGGACTGAGGATGGCTGGTTCCTCCTCTTTATCAACTAGGTTACTTTTTTGACATATGATTTTATTTTCTACTACTAAAGAGAAAAAAGGAAATGAAAACATTTTACAATTCAGATTTGATGCTAAATTTCTATATCTTGAGTCTGGGAAAACAGTATAACCTGCTCTGCCTTTATAAAATCAACATCCCAGAATGGATTCAAACCTATTATTTAAGTTCTGACACAATTGTCCTATTCCTACTGAAACCTTTACTGATGGATGTTCATCAAAATAATATGTATAGCTACTTCCTATAGTATTAATCATTGTTATTTGCAATATGTGGATTTTGATTTGGCTAACATTCCCATGTATATATTGTTTCAAGCTTTGTTAGATTGAAGTTTATTATAAATATCATTTAAAATCTATTTTTATCTATTATTTATCTTAATTTCTGTACTGACTAGGGTAATCTTTTGCCCTTGTTTTGTGAGCCAGTTAGTCAATCCTACCTCATAGGTAATCATTGTAATAGCTAAGTAAATCTCATAACAAAAACATTGGTCTGCTAATTTCAGGGATATTGATTCAAACTTGCCAGTCCTCTGAAGGAGAACAGTAAAGCTATCTATTCCTGTAAACTTACATCTACAAAACTGCAAAGAACAGTTATATAATATCCAATATGCTATTACTATAGGTAGAAATTACTTGATGACAGTGGGCTTGTTTTTTAACAGACACTGGAAAGTTGTATAAGTCTGGGTTAACAGAGAATCAAATCCAGAGACACTCATATGTGTGTAAGACAGCTTTAGATCAAGGAACAATTAAATATTGAGAAAACATTCAACACCAGTCTGGATCAAATCCATAAATTCAATATTAGCCCATATGTCTGACAATTGTCCATAAATTCCCCTTGAGGCTCACATAGCCAAGCAATGATGCTGGGTGTGGGAAGATCACAGGCCAGTGGGTGCAAAATCTTATGGATCCAGTGACAGTGGAAGCATCTCAGATCTGGTACAGCTCTCCAAGTAGAAAGGAAGGTGAAGCAGAGAGAGTGTGTAGTCCACTTCCAGGGAGAAAAAGAGGAAGTTCTCAAGATCCTCATGAGGTCATGTGCATCAGGAGACAACAGCAGGCTGTGACCTTATTGACAGGCCAAACCTTACCCCCTTCATGCTACTTATCAAGTTCACATGAAATTATGTAACTACCACAAGAGGAAAATGAATTCTTGTTAACACTCTAAATGTCTTAATATAAGCAAGGAACTTAATAATTCTTTATCTTCTTATGTGATGAAGTGAAATTTTGTTATATTAGAGGAAAATAAAACATACAATCTAGTTCAAACTGAGCCATGTTTTAAATCTACCCTGTAAAGCATGCTCATTAATAAATTTAGAAAAATGTAGTCAAAATTATATTTGTTGTGCTTTGATTATGTATTTTTTAGTGCTAAGATTTTATATTAATCAACTAATATAAATTGATATCTCATTCAACACCAATTGTTAATCTAGGAAAAATCTCTATTAGAAATGATCATACCTGGAATGAGAAGATATAGTAAAATTGAAAGTGTTGGCTAGTGAAATCATTCAGGAAAAAGGATCCAGAGTTTCAGAGATAGCTTCTATTTGGTGACTAACAACTGTATGGAGATAGAAAGGTTTCTCTGTGACTTTGATTTCTCTTTTGCCCCATAGGATGCTAAACTACCTCATTGGTGCCAGTATTTATTTGCACTCTTTGGCTCAGTTCTCCTGGTAACGGGGTAGCAGTAAAAATGTCACTTAGGTTACTAAGTAACACTGTTAATGATAAAAATGACCGCTGATTAGTAAATTTTATCTTAACTGGAAAGAATCGAAACTGATGTATAAACACTCGGTGGAGTGCCAGACTTTGGGCTTTCCTGAGAAGAGTGATCCTTTTAACTAGATTCTCTCAATGCCTTAAAATTATGAATTGAAAAAGGTATCTCCTTCTAATGGACATGAAGTTTTAATCAAGAAGCATCAAAGAGAGGGGAGATCCTACACCTGTTTGATGTAGAACTAATCTTCTGGCACCTGTACAGTATTCTCCTTTCAGGCTGCTGCAAGGATCCCTGTTGTTGATGAGGGACACCTGACACCACACTATGACAAGAATTTGTGCCATCCTATATTCTTCTGAGTAGATTGTTATGCAAATTTAATGGTTCACTTAATTCTATGAGGAAATTTGGTGGACAAAATATTATGTGGATAATAGAGTTAGTGCAATTACATTTTGAATGCATCTCTGAATCAAGGATTTGGGGGGGAAGGGTTGAATAAATGCACCACTTACATTTGCACAACTATGTTTTGAAATGCATTATAGCATCACAGAATTTTATAGTATTAAAAATTATAAAGGAAGTGTAATTGTGTCCACAACATCCTATAATTACATAAAAGGCTGTGTCTCTGAAATACTTTTGTATTATTTATGTTAAACAGAAAGGTAGAATAGCTTGAGTGAGATTCTCTATAGTCACCAAAGTGATATATTTGCTCTTAACACTTTGAAGAAGTCTTGCTAAATAGCTGCTCAAATTTTTTACATACTGAAAAGTCAACAAATTCTCAGGTGTTTGGTTTGTAAAAGCCAGGTTAACCTAAATCAAAACAATATAAACAAAGAACCAAACTCATTGCCATTGAACCCATGCCTACCCGCCTAACCACAAAACCACCAAGGCTCTGCTAGGGTAATCTAAAGTTAATATCAATTGTCATTGTCTGTCATGCTAAGGATTTATGATGAATAAAACAGCTTTTAAAAAGTAACTGACACTTTAATTTTAAATTGTGTCTCAGTGTATTTTAGACACTAAATTATCTATATTAGGAGGAATATGAAAATCTTAATAGTACATCTTGATTTTTTCAAAAATCAAGTATGTTATCAAATTTTATGATCTCTTTAGGCAAAGCAACCTGAGGTGTCATCTGGTTACTCTCAGACACAAGAGATATTTACCAAGTTATTAGGAAAGTAACTATATCTCTAAATCTACAGTATTTTGTTGATGAAAATTCTGTAACTCTCACTTAGAACATGCTAGGAAGCATCACTGGCTGTTATATATCAGGACAATAAGCATCACATGACAAATTATTTTAAATTGTCCCTTGCCAGATTATGTAGTAATTACATAATAAATAATAAAAGAAATAATCCAAACTTTGCCACAATTTAGTAGACATTTAAAAAATATAAACATGACAAGAATCATTAAAGGACAGGCAAGGAATGAGAAAAACACAAAGAATTTACATAAAAATATAGAGGGAATGTTGTCTATGAACTGATTCTGGCTCATAGTGACCTAATTGGTAACCGGTTCTTTAAAAAACAATTGTTTGGGCTGAACCCCGGTGGTGTAGTGGTTGAGTGTGGGACTGCGGTCCATTGGGCTGGTGGTTCAAATCCAGCAGCAGCTCTCCAGAAGCAAGGCTGGGCCTCCCATTACCACCAGAGGGCATTGATGTGTATATATATATATGCTTATATATATGTTTATATATATATATATATATATATATATATATATATATATAATTGTTTATTGAACTTCCCTAGGTTAGAGTCTGGCATCTAAACAAAGAGTGAAGACTACAGTAAACTCCCTTGTTGTGCATGTACCATAATCCTACAGAGGAAAAGAAGAAGGCCTTCAACAAAATGATTGACCCATTGGCTATTACAATAGGTTCAAACATAAGAACAATTGTGAGTATTGTGCTGGGCTGGACAGTGCTCTTTTCTGTTGTAGTTGGGGGTCCCTAAAAGTCAAAATCTATTTGATAGGACCTAACAACAACAACAACAACAACAATAATTAACCTACATGACTACTAACATATCAAGAATCCAATTAAGATAGTCATTGTTTTTGATAGGTTCCATCTAGTCAGTTCTAACACAGCTACCCTACGTACAAAAAGACAAAATATTGACTTATTAAAAGACAATTAGATCTTATGCTTTCTTCACAATATTTCCTACGTTTGATTATATTGTTGAAGTCAAAGCATTAGTTCATCTCACTGAAAAACTTTCTCTTTTGTTCAGACCCTCAAAGCTACCATGCATAATGTCCTACAGGGAATGATCTTTCATACAATGTGTTCAGAATGTATAAGAAAAAGTCATCATTTTTGCATCTAATCTCCCTATGCATACTTCTTCCAAGGAAGAATTCATTTGATCTTCTTGCAGTTTGTGATACTTTCAATATTTTTTGACTCCATAGTTCAAAGGGATCAAATCTTCATTATTCTTTATCCATTGTCCAGCTTTTACATATGAGGTGAAGTGTCATAGTTTGAGTCAGATGCACCCTCTTCTTCAAAGTGGAATCTTTGCTGTTTAACACTTTAAAGAAGTCTTGTACAAAAGATGTGCTCAATACAATTCCTCCTTTGATTTTTTGACTACTGCTTCTATGAGCACTGTTGAATGCAATTTATCCAAGTAAAATGAAATCCTTGACAGCGTCAATTTTCTGTTGCTCATGAAATAATGTATTGGTTTAGTTGTTAAGGTTTTTGCTTTCTTTATCTTGAGATCTAAGCCAGAATGAAGACTTACATCTTTATTTTTCATCAGTTAGTGCTTTCTCAGAAACTCTTTACTTTCAGCAAGCAAGGTTGTGTCATCTACAAACACATGTTGTTAGTGAACAGTCAGCCACTCCTAATTCTGTCTTTTCTTCATATTGTTTAGCTTCTTGGATGCTTTATCAGCATGCAGATTAAGTAATATGGTGATATCAGCACACCTTTCCAGATTTTAAAACACTCAATATCCCCTTGTTCTATTGAACCTCTTTATGTGCAATTCCACATGAAAACAATGAAGGGTTGTGAAAGTCCTTTTTCCTAATTACCCACAGTTATTGTGCACAGTCAAGAAGGCTCAGAACATCTTTCTGTTTTTCTCTGTTTCAGTCATTATTTATTTGATGTTGCCAGTGACATCTCTCCTACCGCTGCTCTTCTGAATTCATGTGAATTTCTGGAAGCCCTTGTCCATACACTGCTGAAAACATTTTCAAATTGTCTAGCATTAAAAATGGAAACTATATTTTTCTGTGACATTAATAATATTATTGATAATCGATGAAATTTTGGATCAACTTTGTTGAGGATGGGCACAAATATGAATCTCTTCCCGTCTGTTTGCCTGGTAGTTGGCATCTAGATGTCGAGTGTAGATAAGTGAGCACCTCCAGCACTGAATCAGATTGTTGAAAGATTTAAATTGGTATTCTGTCAGTTCCTGGAACTCCGGTTTTCAATAATGCCTTCAGTGCAACTTGAACTTCTTCCTTCAATAGCATTGGTTCTTGATCATATGTTATCTCTTGAAACATTTGAGCGTGGAACCATTGGAAAATGCTGGACATGTTAGGTCATGAGGAGAGAATCAGGTAATGACTATCACCTTATTATATAATTACAGTCGACAAAATCATGAATAAGTACCTTTATAACCTTTGGAGAAAAAAACACTTTTCTGACACAGAGTTTTGAATGTTTTAAGAAACTGAAATTTTGCTTTGTAGGAACCAGGGGTAAGTAAAAACTAACTCAAGAGAACACCTGTAAATATAATATTTTAACAATTGACCTATGCTTATTTTTCATAGTGAAATTGAACAAAATGTCCATATATTTACTAATGTTTCTTCTTTGTTTTATTAAGTTTTACCCAAAAGCTAGTCTCAACAGGTATAAAATTATCAAATAATTTATAATTAAGCATCCAGGGCATATTAGCTAAATTCAAAAATTACAGCATCTGAGGTTCTTGATTTCCCCCACTCCAAATATATGTTTATACACACACACACACACATATGCAAGGAGGAAACACACACGAGAGACATAATATAAATCTTATGCTAGTGATAAAAATGTCATATTCGCATCACTTGTTGGTTCCATTGTCAGAGAACTACAAGTGTTCTCTTCTGAACAAGTACTCAGGGAAGAGGAGAATGGAGTTTATGTATTCAATGCCAAGAAGGGTTTTATTGAACAGCTTCACAAAATGGTTCTTTACAAATTGCTTACTTTGTAGATTATTATGGTCATTCAGTTTGCTAAGAGGTTTAGCCATCATAAAAAGACATCAGTTGGGAGATACGAGTTCAGACTCCTCGTGGATGCAATTTTGATCCAAGTCATTTTCTAAAAGCAATTGCGAATTGACAGTTAAGAATGTTCAGGAATGTTGGTTACAAGATGTTTCAATATACAGATTAGTATTGGAGCCTTGAAAATACATATCATGTCAAAACCTAATTTATTTACGTTATTGCATATAAATTCAGAATTCTATAGACTATATCAGCCTCAAAGAAGGAATCAAGGTGTAGTGACAAATTTGTGTACTTTTCAAAACTAGCTCTTTATATAACACAAGAATACTCCAATAGTCTTTTATTTTTGTTAGTTTAAATTGAGCTGACACACATCTTAATAATCCTTCTTTTGTATCTGAAACAGAAATTACAATATGAGCATTGTGACAAAGTTCAAAGAAATAATAACTCCCTAGATTTCAGTTCCTTGACACAAAGTAGATTTTTCATAATGGTTGCCCAGATGGACATTGGGTAAATAGAAGCCTACTGAAAAATATGTGTAGGTTTCCACTCTTTATAGGCCTCTCATTTGATACCTAGTCTGTGCCAAATGGAATCATGATGGAACAGCACCCATGCATAACTCCCTTTCCGTCCTGTGCCCCGCCTTCCATCTGGCCTGGGAAGTAATCTGACACATGGGTTGCCTCCTACTCCTCTCTACAAATTATGGCACCACCTGGCAGGATGGCTAAGCTGGCAGAATATAGGCAAAGCCATGGCGCAGGGCCAGTCATCAACACTCAACTATCTTTCCTTTCTTCCTCTATCCACTACTAATTCCTATCCTAGACATTTCTAATAGTGGGAACTAAAAGTGAATAAAAGGTTAATAATGTTACTAAAGCCTCCAGAAAATTTAATTTTTAAAAAACAGAAGTTATGATTCCCACTTTTTAAAAAAATCATTTTTACTGGGGCTCATCTATTGCTTCTCACAATACATAAATGCATACATTGGGCCAAGCACCTTCATGTGCCTGCTGCCATCATCATTCTACAAATATCTGTTTTTCCACTTGAGTCTCTGATATCACCCTCCCATCCACTCCTCTCCGTCCTCACCCCCCCCACCAACCCTGAATACTTTACAAATTATTATTGTCCTGTCACATCCCACACTAACCAATGTCTCCCCTCACCCACTCCTCCAATGCCTGTCCTCCCAGTAGGAGGTTATTTGTAGAGACTTGTAGTTGATGCCCTCTCTCTACTCCACCTTCCCTGCACCTGTCTAGTAGCTCCACTTTTACTACTGGCCCCAAGGGGTTCATCTGGCCTGGGTTCCCCGTATTTCCATTTCACATCTCTACCAGTGTACCTCCTGTAGTCCAGCTGGATTTGTAAGGTAGAATTGGGACCCTGATAGTTGGGGAGAAGAAAGCTTAATAAACTAAAGGAAAGTTTTATACTTCATCACCATCTCACTGCACATTGACTGGCCTGTCTCCTCCCCACGACTCCCCTGTATGAGTGTGTCCCATTGTCTATAAGTGGGCCTTGGGTCCCCACCCTGCTCTCCCCCTGATTCGTAGTGATGTGATTCTCGTTCTTTGAAGCTTGATATTCCTCCCTTAGAACCCTCATGATCACATAGGCTAGTGTGCTTCTTCCATGTCGGCTTTGCTGCTTCTGGGATTCCCACTTTTAAAAAACTTAATTTGCCCACTCTCATTAAGTTTGTGCTACCTCATAGAGACCCTATATGACAGGATGGAACTACACTTGTGGATTTCCATGACTGTAACTATGTATGGGAGTAGAAAGCCCTGTCTTTCTCCCTGGTAGTTTCAAACAGGTGCTTGTGCTTTTGAACCACTAACCTCACAGTTAGGTGATAAAATGCTCAAAAATATTTTATGAAGCTCTAACTTTATATATGTTGTTGCTAGCGACTGATGAGTCATGGTGATCATTGGGTAAAACTATTGTGAATGGAGGAGGTTTTTATTGACCGATTTTCAGAAAAAAGAACACCAGTCCTTTCTGCCTACTTTGATATATTTTCCCATTAAAAAGTCTATCATCTTAAGAACAAAAGTAACTGTCTTAGGCTGGGTTCTTTTGGGAGAAGTAAATATATATATCTATATATATGACCATATATATGTACAGATGCATGCATGGGTATATGTGTCTATCAATTTATGTCTGGAACATATCTCACACTGTTGTAGAAACATACAAATCCAGATTCAGGCAGGTCTATGGGATGGATGATAAACTGGAGGCTTCTCCTGCTGTGAGTAGTTGCAGGGCTGAAGAACTGGCAGGAAAATGGAAGGCTGGTGACTGCAGAGGCTGATGAAGTCAAGATCAGCAGGTCTTTGATAATTCACTGGGATAGGCATGTCTGTGTACACTCATCTCTCTGGGCATCATTCAACCAACCCAACTGTGTAAACTGTGTGTTGGGCTGCATGCTCTAGAGAAACATATGCAGCGGTGTTCATGTATATGCGGATAAAATCAAGACCAAATGGAAAACTACAGGTTGGTGGCTGTAGCGGTAGGTGAATGCAAGGTCACTAAGCTCATGTGACTGAAGAGGCAAATAATCCAAGGTTGATGGGTCAGATGACAGGCCAGATAGCAGACTGTTAATTGTTTCTGGGCTCTGCAAGTAATATAGCAGACTGCTGCCTTAAGTTTAAAAAAGTGGAGGTGGAAGAGCCTTGTGCAGGATCCAGATCCAGCCAAAAGCAAGAAAGACTTTCCCCAGCATTCACTTATATCAGAACTAGGCTATAATCCTGCAGAAACATCCTTTCAAATGCAACAAGGTTTTGGCCTGAGTAAGGCTGTTATAGCTTACCCTAATCATACAGCTGTAGATCCCATTAAAGAATCGATTGCACCATGTTAGCTTACACCATGGGAGATTATTGGTCTGATATTTCTTGCCTAGCCAAGTAGACACAAAACATAGTCATCAAACTGTGCAACCATGAGTTATGAAAGACATCGTCTTCACTACCAGATAGAGGAACTGATGAAGGGTGGTTGTCTGTTGATGCATTTGGCTCATCTATAGCCACTACCAGCCTCTTTCTTCATCTATAATGCACATCTGGTTAAAGTAGTCAATAAGGTTCCAGAACTCCAAAATTGGTTGATTATACTTTCTTTTCACAATTATTTTGGTGACTGTACCAAATTTTAGAGTTTCTTATTCCCCTATTTTGTCTCTATATTCTTATTTTAATTTTTTTTTATCATTTCATGGTATCAGACATGTGGGCTAATATTGGATATATGGACTTGATCTGGACTGTGCTGGGATATTTTCTCAATATTCAATTGCATTTTTGTATAAAACTTTTTCCTATACACATATGAGTCTCCCTGAATTTGTTTCTCTCATCTACCAGACTAACACAAGTGCTATCAATAAAACACCTTTTATAGGGTGCGGAATTTTGTTCTTTGACATTTCTAGTATCAAAAGTGGGATTTTCAAGTTGCACTGATGATCTCCCCAGGCACACAGACATGCTGTGATACTTAGGTTTTTGTGCACAAAAATGGCACCTATAAGAAGATATGGGTGGAGTTTAGTCTGTTGATCAGATCGTAGCCCGTTTACCTCACTTGGGAGTGCAACTGAGATATATAGCTCTCTAGAGGCTGGCGTCTCTTTTTTGCCTTCTCCTTCTTGCTTCCTAGTCACCAGGAGAGCGTCTGGAACCCTCTCTGTTTTCCACCAACTTAGGATCCACAGCACCTGTGGAGTGGCTTTGAATTGCACATTTTACAAATGTGCGGAATTATTGAAGACACAAAAACAAATGAACAAGATAAAGCAGAACACTTCTCTAATCCAAGTCCCACTCGTTGAGTTTTATTGTGAACTTGTCTTGCTTCTTGTAAGTAAACATGTTATTATATTGCCCTTATAAACCTATGGAGGATTTGGAGGCAGCTTCCAGGAGACCTTTCTCCTCCATGAACAATCATGCTGTATTGTGCATGTGCTTGTCTCTCCAACAGAACTCCTTTCAAGTCAGGGAGAAAAATTCGTGGTCACTTTGAAGTTGTTTTGGTCAGTACAAATGAACTTGTGTGTGTGTGTGTGTGTGTGTGTGTAGTAATGTAGAGAAATAAGGCTTCCAGATTAAACAATTCCAGTGGAATGCCTTTTTCAATTGGTGGATTTGTGCCTCTAAAAGACATAAAGACAGTAAAATTATTTCTTTGAAGTCACTATATCTAAATTACCTAAGCTAAATGAAGAACTCCAGTGCTACATTTCAACTCCAAAGTCCTCGGTTCCCCTGTTTGCATCTTTTTAATGCTCTTTTCCTTTTTCTTTTCTACCTATAACACTTTATCCAACCTTTCCTTTGTACCTAAAAGGGCAACAAATAAAACCTTGCCTGAAATGCCTTTTTGATTTTATTCCAGCAGTATATAGAAGATTCTCAGTTTTGTCCCATGAGCATTCTCAGAATTATACAAATCACCACGCAAGACTTTTCTGTACAGGTTGTCTGAAGAATTTAAATTTCTTTTTGAAGTTTACCATCATGGGATCTTCAACTTATATCAGATGTTCACATGAATATTGACCTGGAGAAGACCAGCTATGCCTAGAAAAGAAGAGTAGAAGACCTGAAGAAGATTTTTAGCATTAAATAGTGGTAAATTGGCCAAGAAGGTGCTGAAAGGCAGACACATCATGTCCTGATTATAACATTGTTAAGTCTGTTGCCAAGTGTGTTAGTCCTGGTAGACTAGAGGAACAAATTTCATAGACACACATATTGATATGTTTTATTTAAAAGAGCAACAGGACATTGAGCCCAGTCCAGTTCAAAGTTATAAGCCCGATATTAATCTATATGCCCGAAATCAATCTATAAAGTCTCCTTCTGACTCAGGAAGTCACAGGACAGTGGGAGCAGAATCCTGGAGCTGGCAAGGGTCTCTCCTAGGCTCCTCACTTTCAGGGCTCAGGGTCCATCAACAGCAGAAGCAACTCATCACTGGCAGAGGTCTCCATGTGGCCGCCCCAGCTTCAGAGGTCTGGCTCCATCAGGGCAGAGCCATGTGGACTCTCCGCCGGTTCCTCCAGCTTCTCGGATGCTGCCATCTTATCTTGTCCATGATTCATCGTCTCTGAGACTAACTCCCAACAACTGGGGAAGATAGCTTCTCATCTCCATGAGGGAAATATCGTGAGATTTCCCAGAAGTCTCAGGAGAATGGCATGCCCACACAGAGGCCTCATTGGCTGTTCAATGGTTATTTCCAGATTAACAGACTAGACTCCACCACTACATTTCAATCATAAAATTAACATAAGCACATGACTGCCACACCAAGTTAGTGGGAACCGTTGCAGATATGCTAGAGAAATTTTTAGATGTCCCTGTGCCCTATGTTGTATCTACTTTACTTTCATGCTGCCCTCACACAAAACATTTTTACACTCCAGGCTTATGTTCCATGAAGTTTTCTTGGCAGTATCTATCATCAGACTACATTTCAGGGCCTGTGAAAGTTCAACTTTTCTTCTCCCTCAAATAAATGGAAACAATGCTCCTATACAGGATTGTCAATATTTGACATAGCAATTTTTTAAGTCTCTGAAAATATTTAAAAGGAATCCCTTAAATAATACTGATTTACTTGTGTGTGCACACATACATGCGCGTGTGTGTGTGTGTGTGTGTGTTTCCTATTTAGAAACCTAATCCTGTTATTCCTCACTGTCAAGTTTCGGATTCTACTGAAGTTCTTGAGAGTGAGTCTCTACTTGAAGCCAAGTAAATTCAACAAGCTGAGTTAGATGCTTTTACTAAATCTTGTGATTTTGATACGGAAGCCAAGGATTTTTAACATCTTTCAGAGACACCATAGCAATAGGCTATATTACTTTGCTCTGAAAGACAATGTGATAAAAATGCTAGCTCACCCACTAAAGAGCACACCACACTGAAGTGCTTTTTTGTTTTGTTTTCTTTCTGTTTTGGTGCGTTCTTTGTGATAAGGTAACAAAGCCTCTCAACTATTTCTGCATTGTGCTAGATTAGCAAAGAACTTTCCAAACATTTTTATGGATAACTCATACCTCACAAATGCATTAGAAAAACATTTACCAGGACTGACTTCTCTGCATAAAGATCACAGCCTAAGAAAACCCTAT
>PVJH01028598.1:14080-27253 GCA_004026705.1 Nesogale talazaci
GACCCCAAGAAACCCAGTGTACCCTTGCCTGGGGAGCAGGGGCCCAACAGTTTCCGGGGGGAGGGGCAAGGCGGTGTCTGGGGGACTGTGGTGCCCCCAGAAGGCAGCGGGCCAGGCAGCAGTGCCTATGGGCACGAGGCCTCCCTTTCTTGCCTGTCTTGGCCAGTCTTAAAGTATTAGGGGGGAGGTGAGGCTGCTGTGGCCCATGGGAGGGTGTGGGAATGGCCGGGGTGAGGGGGTGGTGACCATTCTGGTCCCTCCAGAGAAAAAAAGAAAAGAGAAAACTTTCAAAATACAAAAAAAAAAAAGTAACAAACAGATGAAATTAAGAATTGGAAAAAAGTACAGTAAGTAGTTTTCCAGATCTTGACACTAAATTGTGGACTGACCTAAATAAGAAAGCTCTCTTACCAAATAGCCCGCATATCCTATGATATAATTCTTAGATGCGGGTCTTTACATGAGGCAGATAAAATGTTTGAGATCCTAAAACATATTGGTGGGGAATTTTTTGTTTTTTGAGGCTGCTGAATATGTCAAACATTTTCCCATTTGTTTTCACTACAAACCTGGGAAAGTCCTATATAAACAATGCCCTTTATATTCTGGATCTGTTTTTATATCAGCTGATCACCTTCAGCTTCCCCTTTCAAATGGCTAAAAATACATATTTGTCATGAATTATGTATTTCCACTTTGAGTAGAAATAAATTATATCTTGCCATCATGCTACTGCAGATGTTGTGGCAAAAACAACAACCATATATGAGTATTATATCAAATGGGAGCATGTGCTTATGCTCACCATTTACATGAATTAAACTGTGCTGTCTTTCCAATCAATCCCAAGCCAATCTGACCTCTACTTATTCTTTCCACCAGAGATCTGATTGGGTTGCTCTTGATTGTGCATACAAGAACAACAGAGAAATGATTCATAACTATGCAAATGACATTTATTATATTTTCCATTGATATATGATTTCTTATTGAAACAAAACCCTGTCTGTACTAAATAACACAATTTGTACTTTGATCACTACCTAAGCAGAGCTTACTGAAAAGCCTTTTAAATGCAAAAACACTATCTTTGTAATGTAAGTTCCTATCAGCAATTTGTGAGATGAATTTAACTGGGCAACTCACAAGCAGTATGACGAAGGCCGTTCCCTTTTCTGGGAATAATCTACATCCATCCGAGTAAGCCTGGTGTCAATACGCCCATGGAATAGCTTCCAATATCTGCAGAGGCATCAGTTTTAAACTTGCAACCGACTCATTATTTTGTCAGTAGCACTTATGATAGCAGGTATCTGTTTGGGTAGGAACGAATGGCCCTATTTGGTTATGTGGAGCTAACCTTTCCCCTTGGTTGAAGGTAGAACGGATGAGAAGATGCACTCTGACGTAATCTGGACTCAGGGATCTATTTTAGCCATACTTTACCAGTCTTTGCATCTGCTAATACTTTAATAGTACTAATAGCTTCAAGATACCTGCATACTTTTGATCAGCATTTAATTGACTTGATAAGGTAATTGCACTTTTTTTACATTTCAGATAGGGCATTGAGATACGGTATACATATATAGAATATGAATGAAATATATTCAAATTTCCCTAAAAGGCATTGTACATGAGCTTCAAGAGATTCATAAGAAAATAGCAAAGAGGAACAAAGCAACCCTGTAACACTACAGCCCAACAGAGTACCTGTGTCATAATAAAATCTGATTCTCATTTTATATATCTGAATATAGTACTAATATTCTACTTTATATTATTATATGGCAATCATATGAAATATGTAGTATCTTCCTTAAATCACCCTGTTACTATCTTAAATGAAAATATAAGTAATCACTTTTCCTGCTGTGGTAGATGATGGACAAAATTGCTACTGGTAATCTTTATAGTCCTCATTTTTCTTTGATTGTAATGATAATATGTTGTCCTGCTTTAATGTAATATATTTTATCAATGAAACTCTGTCCTTCATGTCCACTAGATCCTTCATGCAATACCATTCTGGTCTCTGAGGGTTTTGTTTCGTCACTTCCATTTAGTCTCCCTGGGTATGTTTCATCTTGACTTCTATGATTTTGTCTTCAGAAACATTGGGTAAACATGACCTTCTCTGGTAGATTCCTGAACTTATTAAAGTTCTTCAAGAAAAGTCTTTGCTGAAGAAAAGATACTTCATTAGGTGTGATGATTCCCTTGAATGAAGAGGGAAATGTAAGTAGAAAACTTTCTAATTGCAGAAACTCATGTCAGACATAAGGAAGTTAGAGTCAACATATGAGGGGGCACACATACTCAAAAACAGTTTTTTCAAAGTCATATATTAAAAGTTGTTTTATAAAACAACTTTACAATCTTCAAAGTACTCTCCATGCACTTAATATATTTGCCAAATCTGTGATTCCATCTTGAAAACATTTTTCAAACTCATCTGTTTGTATGGCTCACAGCACAGCCCTCATTTTTTCTTCACCGCATTTATGCCAAATCCCTGTCCTTTCATGGCTCTCTGCTTTCACGGAAACAAAGTAAAGTTGCATGGAGTGAGGTCAGGTGAGTAAGGTTTGTGGAGCAAGGGCTGGGGTGCATGCTG
This sequence comes from Nesogale talazaci, assembly GCA_004026705.1. Taxonomy (NCBI): domain Eukaryota; kingdom Metazoa; phylum Chordata; class Mammalia; order Afrosoricida; family Tenrecidae; genus Nesogale; species Nesogale talazaci. The sequence goes on from PVJH01028598.1 coordinate 16,698, forward strand.
TTTTTAGCCCAAAACTGGTGCACTAAGATGATTGTGTGAGCAGGTATGGTGTCATGGTGGCAAAACAATCCCCCATTTGCTACAAATCAGCTCTTTTTTGTCACACACTGTTATGCAGTATTTTGGAAAACCCTAAATAGAAAGCTTCATTAACAATTTGGCTTGGGAGAATGAACTCCAAAGGCACTACTACTCACTATTTTCATCTGTTCAGGAAGTTGAAGGATGTCTACAATGAGGTTTGCCATAAATTGACACTTTGCATTTTTTGAAATGAGAATATCACTTGTACACTTGAATTGCTCCCATAGTGCTGTCCTTGAATATGTATTGAATATGTGTTGAATATGACAGCAGTTTCTGTGGTAATTTTCCTGAGTAGGAAACAAAATTTCTCTGTTGCTTGCTGTTCGCTCTCCCGCTCTCTCTCTTTTTTTAAAAAATCATTCTATTGGATGCTTGTACAACTCTTATCACAAGTCATCCAGACATCCATTGTGTCAAACACATTTGTATATTTGTTTCCCTCATCATTCTCAAAATATTTGCTTTCTAATTGTGCCCTTGATATCAGAGCCTCATTTTCCCCTCCCTTCCCGCTGTCCCATCAGTCATGAACCCTTGACAATTTATAAATTATTATTGTTTCATTATATCTTACATCTGACAGCTCCCTTCACCCACTTTTCTGTTGTCCATTCCCCAGGGAGGAGGTTATATGTACATCCTTGTAAACAGTTTCCCTTTCTCTCCATTCCCCCAGTATCACCACTCTCATCACTGGTCCTGAAATGATCATCTGTCCTGGAATCACTGTGTTTATATTTCCTATGTTTACTAATTAACATCTCTGATCTAGTCCAATTTGTAAGGTAGAATTGGGATCATGATAGTAGAGGGGAAGAAGCATTTAAGAACTAGAGGAAAGTTATATGTTTCATTGTTGCTATACTGCACCCTGACTGGTTTATCAACTTCCTGCGACCCTTCTGTAAGGGGTTGCCCAGTTATCTACAGATGGGATTTGGGTCCCCAATATGAATTCTCCCTCATTCACAATGATATGATTTTTTCTTTGATGTCTAATATCTGATCCCTTCAACACCTTGTGATCACACAGACTGGTGTGCTTCTTCTATGTGGGCTTTGTTGCTTCTGAGCTCGATGGCTGCTTGTTTACCTTCAAATCTTTAAGACCCCTGGTATTATATCCTTTGGTAGCTGGGCGCCTTCAGCTTTCTTCACCACTCTTGCATGCTGTTCTCTTAAATCCACTATCACAACAAACAAGCTTTGAGTGAAACTGCTTTGATGCAACCATTTTTGACCAGAGAGAATGTTCCCAAGTGATGCCACTGGGTGCACTAACTGAGTGAGTTGCCTGATGCTTGCCTAGTGGGAAAAATGTGTTTTAAAGAAGCTCCACCCAGCAGAATCTTTTTCCCTTTTTTTTCTTTCGGGGTGGGGGGGGTGTTGTATTTCCTCATATAATTCCAGGAATCAAAGTCAGAATGCAAAACTATTTATTCATGGGATAAACTTATCATGACAAAATATGTTTTTCCTAGGAAAAATTAGCTCATGACAACAATCATGTATATCAAGCATGCTGGTGGTGTCCCTAACCTTGATACTAACTCATTCCCTTCAGCCAACCAGCCAATATTTGCATTGCAAAAGATTTATAATAAATCATCAACCCCTATTTTTCCTTTGCTTTCTTTCTACCTAGACCCAACTTTCTGCTTGAATGATGGAGTGCTGTATAATTTTATTTGGAATTGAATAACTGCAGGGAAGCCCTGATCATTTGTTATTGGCCTTCCAGCCATTCTGACATAAAGCATCCCTCCTTATTCAAAACAGATAGCAACACTGCCCACTCCTTGGAAATCTTCACCACACTTCTTATGCTTGAGCCTATTGTTGTAGCTAAAGTATCATTTCATATCTTTGAGGGTCTTCTTTTTTATCACTGTCCGTATACTTTGGTGAAATATCATGTCCTTCTCTGATTACTGGTCATGTCCAAAGTAGGTCAGTTGGAGTCTCACCATGCTTACTTTGAAGGAGTGCTATTTTAGGCCAAGTTGACGAGAGAAACAAATTCAGAGACACTAATATATGTTTAAGAAACAGGTTTACATCAAGGAGTAATTGTAGAGCAAGAAAACATCTCAGCCCAGTAGAACTCAAGTTCATAAGTCCTGTACTAGTCCATAAATCTTCATTCACATTAACGCCATTACAAGCAATGATGCAGAATATCACAAAATAGAGGTTCAGAGTTCTGTGGATTCAATGGTGGTGGTCGCGCTCTGGCAGCAATCAGGGTAAGCCTTCAAGAAGGTGAAGGCTCGGGTGGGGGGTAGGTTCCACCACCCTCCTTATGAGAAGGTCACACCCAGAAGAAGACACCATCAAGCTGTGATATAATTGACAGGTTAAATATCACCTCTACAATTTTCTTTAAAGATTTAAAAAAAGATTTTATTGGAGACTCTTACAGCTCTTACAACAATCCATACATCAATTGTATCAAGCATATTTGTACATATGTTGCCATTATTATTTTCTTTTTAAAAAATAATTTTATTTGAGGCTTGTACAACTCTTGCTATCATTCATCCCTCCATCCATCCATCTATCCATCCATTGGGTCAAGCGTATTTGTACATTTGTTGCCACCATCATTTTCAAAACATTTTCTTTCTACTTGAACCCTTGGTATCAGCTCTTCATGTTTCCCTTTCCCTCCCTCCCTCCCTTCCCCCCTCCTTAACCCTTGATAATTTATAAATTATTTTATTTTTTTATGCTTTACACTGATCGATTTCTCCCTTAATCCACTTTTCTGTTGTCCATCCTCTAGGGAAGGAGTTTTATGCTGATCACTGTGATTGGTTCTTCCTTTCTGCCCCCACCTTTCCCTTACCCTCCTGGTATTGGTATTCTCATGATTGGTTCTAAGGAGTTTATATATCCTGGGTTCCCTGTGGTTCCATCTCTTATCTGTACCAGAGTACACTCTGCTCTAACTGGATTTGGAAGTTAGAATTGGGATCATGACAGTGTCGGGAGTGGGAGGGAAGCATTAAAGAACTAGAAGAAAATTTCAGTTTCATTGGTGTTTTACTGCACCCTGACCGGCTCATCTACTCCCTGCAACACTCCCACACTACAATTTTATATATTTTTAAGTTGGCACAGAATTATGAAACTACCACAAGAACTCTGGCTGTACTTCCGCCAAGAGAAATTTGTTTGTTCTTTTGATACTCCATGATGCTCCATTAAATATTTTCTGCATCACCATAATTTAAATGCATCGATTGTTCTTTGCTGTTCTGTATTCAGTGTTCAGCATTCACCTGCATAGGAGGGAAATTGAAAATACCATGGCTGGGTTCAGACATACCTTAGTCCTCAAAATATCATCCTTACTTATCATTCTAATGAGATCTTGTGCAGCAGATTTGCAGAATGCAGCTCACTGTTTGAGCTCTTAAATGCTGCTTTTCATGAGCATTGGTTATGGATCCAAGGGAGATGAAGTTCATGACTTCAATCTTGTCTTCATTTAGCATGATGTTACTTACTGCACCAGTTAAGAGACTTTTCTTGACATAAGAATTGTAATCTACACTGAAGGCTGCAATCTTTGATCTTCATCAGCAAATGCTTCAAATCCTCCCCACTTTTAGCAAACAATGTTGTGTCATGTGCAAATAGCAAGTTGTTAATAAATTTTTCTCCAATCTTGATGTTGCATTCTTCTTTATATAATCTTGCTTCTCAGACTAATTCAGAGACTGAATAAGGATGATAAGATTATACAACCTCAAAACACACCTTTCTTGATTTTAATCATGCAGCATTCTCATATTCTGTGCACACAACTGCATCTTGATCCATGTACAAGTGACCATAAGTACAATGAACTCTTCTGGAATTCCCATTCTTCTCAAGGATATGGAGAATTTGTTATTATGCACACAACCAAAATGCCTTTTCCTCATCAATGAAAACAATCAAAATTGCTCTTGCAGTCTCTGATTTCAGCCTATATCTATCTAACATCAACAATGATGTCTCTTTTCATATATTCTTCTGAATCACCTTGAATTTTTCGCATCTTCCTGTAAATATACTGGTGCAATCATTGTTGCATGATCTTCAGCAAAATTTTACTTGCATGTGATATTAATCATATTGCTTTATAACTTACACATTCTGTTAGGTCACCTCTCTTTGGAATGTGTACCACAACTATGAATCTCTTCCATGCAGTTGGCTAACTATCTTTTAAATTTTCTTGCAAAGATGGTTCAGTTCTCCCAGTGATTCCTAGTCTTGTTGAAACATTTCAATTGGTAGTCCATCAATTCCTGGAGCTTTAATTTTGGATAATGCTTTCAGTGTAGCTTGAACTTATTCCTTCAGCACTATTAGTTCTTGTATATTTGCAACTTCCTGAAATGATCAGATGTTACTTAGTTTTTTTGGCAGAGTGAATCAGTGTATTCATTTCCTCTTCTTTCTATGTATCTACATCAATTATTATTTTTTTGTAGACTATTTAAATATTGAAATTCAAGCTGTGATTTTCTTAAATCTGGTTTGTTAGTGGTTATTAAACATAAGGTCAGTGGTTAATCACAAGAAAAGGAGTTTATAACTTCCAGTAAGTGCAAGAGAGAAACCATAGTTTTCTACTCCTTTAAAGAGTTACAAGGCAGTTTTCTATTTTTGTTGAGAAATTGAGAGGTGCAGTCCTATCTTATAGGGTTGCTATAAGTTAGGATTGACTCAATGGAGTGAATTTAAAGCCTAGCTAAAAATACACTCTTTTCCCAATTTTTTTTCATCCCACCACTAATAAATTGTGGAGAATTTGGGGTTTTTTAATTGAAATGTCTTAGGTGGGTACTCTTAAGCTATATAAATTTATTTTCTCGCCATTGTGGAGACTGAAAGTTGAAATTAGGGCCCAGTCATATTAATAATTCCAGGCACTCTTCATCTTATACACAGCCCTCAATATGGTCTGCCTCTTCTTGTGCATGCACTAGTTTGTCTAATTTTTCTTTTGATAACTCAGAAGTGAATAAATTGAGGACACATCCTATAATGATATGACCTACTTAATGTAATAAAGTTCACTTTCCAGATGAGATTATATCTTCATCTGTAGAGATATGTTTTACAACACATATTTTGGGGTATGAAGCACTAAATCTAATAACATATAAAGCTCTAAATCTAACATTTTAATAGAAACTGTACAAAATCATTGGACTGTATGATCAGCTTATTGAGAGAGTTAATATGTCCTTAGTAAATATTATTCAAAAGTTGAGAGGAGCAATGAAGGGAAGAAAATGAAAGGGAAGGAAATAATGGAGAGAATAATGTTTTAGCTCTTTTATACCTATTTTCCTTAATTATAGCCTTTTATTAACTCTATTCCTATGTTGCAATTCTTCATATTATTCCATTCTTTCTTTTGCCACCCCACCCATGTCTTCATAATCTACTCATTCAAGCATGTTGCTTAAAAATAGCAAATGTTTTTCATCACTGCTTATCTTTTGGTACAGTCTCCATTCACAATATTAAAAAACAGATTGATTATGCATAAGCCAAGTGTTTGCTGATACTTCATTAGTCCCAGATGCTCAAACTGTTGGTTTTTCTATTTGACACTACCTCAGAATTTTTTAAAAGAGGTGAAAAAATATTAAAATACTAAAAGTAATTTGAATAGAAAACTAGAATCATAATTAAAGAAGAATCAGCATATATTTTTTTCATCATCTTCTAAGTTTAATCTTGCTCTGCATGTTGGTGGAATGAATATTCTTAAAATGACTCTCTTACTCAAGGCTCTATAACTTGCACCAAATGATTTGATTAAACTATGAAACTAGGGTGGGTATAACACTAATAGAAGGAATTGGTGAGGTTTTACTCCCACAATTCTGACTATAAGGACGAGCCATTTTTGAAACAAGAGCAGCAAGAAAAGCCCAGAAACTTCCGCAGGGCATGTTCCAGATATTGGCCTCAAGTGTGGCATAGATTAGAAGAATAGGGACTACGGAACAGAGCTAGAGGAGCAGAGCTGAGACTGTGGGACCGAGAGACAGAGCAACAGGCAAGATTCCTCATCTAAGAAGACAGAGGCCCAGGGACCATGACACTGATTAGCTGAGGACTAGAGGGAAGATTGGCTGCTGTCTGAGAAGAAGTATTCCTGTGGACTGATGCCTGTGTCCTTACTGTTTACTCCTCCTGACTCATGGAAACTTATTAACTTCTCTAATAAGCCACATGGAAAGTTATTAAATTCAGCATAGAAGTAGAATGGTATGAGAAGTGTCCGACTAGACAAATAAGGGTGAAAATTTGACGCATGTCTGAACCTTTCTTTCTGACAATAAAGAAGCCAGAGGAGGTCAGATATGGCTACCTACATGCTATAATTGGTGACAGCAGTGGGCAGTGGCTGCAATGGTGCCAGACTCATGGAAAGTGAGATTTTTAATATAGGGAATAGCTTTTTGGGGGTTATTTGATACTATAATTGCTGAAAGGAATATAAATAATATTAAACTACAGCTTGTAGTTAGCATTTTGGGGATACCTGCTTCCAGAGGCCTAAAGTGACAATGGATGATCTAGATAAGAGAATTAAATGGGAATATCTTTTAAAGGACTGTATTTCCAACTACATGTTAATATGACTATACTAGGATTATATTGATCTCTTTTATAAGGACAAGGTATGATAGAAATGAATATTAGGGAGGTGGGTCAAAATGATGACCAGGTAGGCAGCTCATACTAGGAACTTCATTGAGATAAGTGAGTTGGGAGGTCTGGGTACCAATTGGAGGTTCCCTGTCAGCTAATTCCCAAGACACTCAGTTAGCTTTCCTGCACCATAGGAACTGGTCCAGCAGCAGTCACTGCACTACAGTCAACTGTTGCATCTCAGCTGAATGCAACATCTCAAGCACTAGTCACACAGCAGAGGCTCAGGCTTCTGTAGTCTGGGTTTGATATCCCAAATGACATGAGGCACTCCTGCTGCCCATTAGTGAATCTCTCCTCCAAGACCAGCATTTTCTTTCCTACCTTTACCCTACCCTATCCAGCATTCCCCACATCTCTACCAGGGTAGGCTGCCTCTAGCTAGGAGAAAGGGACCCCAAACTGTGACCCATCTTCACTCCCTGAGTTGAGTGCTCTCACATCTTGGCCAGCACTTTCCTTCAGACCATGACACGCACAGCTGTAAACAGCCCTTAAGGATGCATGAGGGTTGCTGGAGCATAATGCAGGCAGATCTCAGAGCCTGACTACTAAGAGAACCACCCAAACTGCTCTCCAAACAACAGATTCTTGATAGGTTAGTGTGAGAAGGAAACACGTTCCATCAGGGTAGTTAGCAATAAGCAGGCTGCAGAAGCATCAGTATCAACTACTCAAAGGGAGAGCCCAGGAGTCTTTGACTCCTGGGAAAATAGCAGCAGTTCCTCTAAATTGACAAGAAGCAGCAAGTCACCTCAACAGTCTCAACAAGAAAACAAGAAAAGCAAAATCCAAAGACAGAGGGTGGCTTAGACCTTGTGTTAGCCCGGGCAGACTAGAGGAACAAATTTCAAAGACACGCATATGGATATAAGGAAAGGGTTTATATGCAAAAGGAATGTGACACTGAGAAGGCATCCCAGCCCAGTCCAGTTCAAAGTCATAAGTCTAATATTAACCCCTATGCCCAAAATCAGTCTATAAAGTCTCCTTCCAACTCACGAAGTCACAGGTCAGTGGGTGCAGAATCCTGGTGCTGGCAGGGGTCTCCCCATGGCTCCTCGCTTCCAGGGCTCAGGGTCCATCAATAGCAGAAGCAACTCATCGCTGGCAGAGGTCTCCATGTGGCCGCCCCAGCTTCAGAGGTCTGGCTCCATCAGGACAAAGCCATGTGGTCTCTCTGCCAACTCCTTCAGCTTCTCGGACACTGTCAGCTTGTCTTTTCCATGACTCATGGCCTCTGAGACTAGCTCCCAACAACTGGGGAAGATAGCTTCTCATCTTCACGAGGGAAATATTGTGAGATTTCCAGAAGTCTCAGGAGAAAGCCATGCCCACATAGAGGCCTCATTGGCTACTCAATGGCTATTTCCAGATTAACAGGCTAGACTCCACCCCTACATTTCATTCATAAAATTAACATAAGCACATAACTGCCACAACATCTGTGTACATAGAAGGAATTGACCAAGAAAGTAATAAAAGAGTCCACAGGCTGGGAAAATATCTTTGGCAGTGACACTTCAGAAAAAAGTCTTATTACTAAAATCTACAGTACTCTGCTAACTTATGAGAAGAAAAAAAAAGAAACAACTGCCCACTGAGGAAATGGGCATAGGACTTGAGCAGAAGTTTTCAAAAAGCAGAAATCTAAATGGCCAATAAACATATGAAAAAATGTTTCTGATCATTAGCCATAAGAGAAATGTAAATTAAAGCATAATGAGATATTAAAAAAAACTAGAAAGCAACAGAAGTTGGAGGGGTCTTGTAAGATAGGTGTTTTGTCCATCCACTGCTGGTGGATATGTAGGTATGTACAGCCATTATGGAAATTGATTTAACAATATTTAAAACAAATGGAAATTGAACTACCATATGACACAGCATGTTAGCCCAGGTAGACTAGAGGAACAAATTTCATAGACACACATATGGATATAAGGGAATGGATTATATACAAAAGGAACAAGACATTGAGAAAACATCTCAGCCCAGTTCAGTTCAAAGTCATAAGTCTGATATTAAGCCATATGCCCCAAATCAGTCTATAAAGTCTCCTTCCGACTCACGAAGTCACAGTGGATGAAGAACCCCGGTGCTGGCAGGGGTCTACACATGGCTCCTCACTTCTAGGGCTCAGGGTCCATCAACAGCAGAAGCAACTCATTGCTGGCAGAGTTTTCCATGTGGCCGCCCCTGCTTCAGAGGTCTAGCTCCATCGGGGCAAAGTCATGTGGTCTCTCCGCCGGCTCTTCTAGCTTCTCAGACGCTGCATCTTGTCTTGTCCATGATTAATTGTCTCTCTAAGACTAACTCCCAACAACTGGGGAAGATAGCTTCTCATCTTCATGAGGGAAATATCGTGAGATTTCCCAGAAGTCTCAGGAGAAAGCCATGCCCACATAGAGGCCCCATTGGCTACTCAATGGCTATCTCCAGATTAACAGGCTAGACTCTATCCCTACACTTCAATCATAAAATGAACATAAGCACATGACTGCCACACACAGCAATCTCCCTATTGGGCATATACTCAAAAGAGGCAAGCAATAACCCATTGTCAGACATTTGTGCTTCAATATTCACTGTGGGGCAATTCACACTCGCAAGGAATTAGAAGTAAACAAAATTGTCATCAGCAGATGAATAGGTTGAAAAACTCTGGTACATACATGCAATGGAGTATTATGCACACCTAAAAAGCAGTGATGAACACATGAAGCACATGACTGCATAGACTGGAGGAAATTATGCTATGTGAAATAAGCCAAGCCTCAGAGGATAAGTACATTAGTCCAATGAGATAAGCTTAAAAATGCAAAAAAGCACATAGGGAAAAATTACTATCAACATACATTCCTGGGGTAAACTCTATCCATGAATACATATGGCAGTGAACTAAAAGGGAGAGGGAAAGAGAGGGAGCGAGGGAGGGAGCGAGGGAGGAAGAGAGAGAGAGCAGGGTTAGCAGGAAAATAGGTCACTAACCCATCCAAGAGGAAGTTATTGTTTATATATTCACAGGAGAGAGAGAGAGAGGGACCAGAAGTCAACCCAGCGTGCCAAGATATGAATGTAATATGCTAGCATGATGCAGGGAACCAAGAGAGGTCTGTATGGCCAGCCTAAATCCCAACTATGTGGACCTCCCATCTTCCCAACCAGAAGAACTCATTTCAGAGGATAACACTGAAGCTGCAGCTCAGGGAGAAGAGTGCTTCTGAACAGGAAAATGAAGAGGGAAGGAGAGAGAGTGGAACACATCCTGCCCACCAAGCCCTGAGGACAATATTCTGGCTTGAAGCAGCCAGCGAAAAAAGGGGACCACAGGGCCAGCCCCATCAAAAGACATGCTGTCCTTTACTGACCCAAAGCGCTATGGGAGACAACACTGGAGACTTAGTGCAGTATTTGTGCCTGATTTGATCCCACCACACTGGGGCAAAACACTAAAAATGTGCAACAGAGCAGCAATAGAAGCAAAATAATGAAGTCCCCAAGGAATGCCAAAAAATAGACTATGGGACCAGAGATGTTTCCCCATCACACTTGACTGGAAAGCACTCACAAAGGTCAACAGTCAGACATGGAACTATTTATAGACTTTCCTTTTTTCGATCTTGGTATTTCTTGTCATTTCCTTGTTTTTGTGCTTATTATTGTCTCTGCATGTCTATCTAGATAAGATAGGCAGGATAAGTAATCAGGAGGAGAAAACAACGGGCCCAATGGTTCCG
>PVJH01028599.1:0-27129 GCA_004026705.1 Nesogale talazaci
GTTTTATGACGGCAACGACCTGCCTGCCTCACCTTTTCAGAAGGTGGGCCAACGGGGTACTTTCACGAGTGCCCTTTCTGCCAAAAAGCTGACTGCTGATGACCACGTTTATTATACCCTAAAAATTCACAGCCATCCCCCCGATTCTGACACACTGCAGCCCTGTCACACAGAGCAGAACCGTCCCTGGGGTTCTTACGGGAGCAGAGCCCTCCACTGTTCTACAGAAAAGTATTCCCTGGCTACCCAGAGAGCCCTGGGAACCACAGGGGAGGGCTGAGACACACTGAGAAAATCATCACTATCCTCATCTCCCAACACCACAATTGTGTTGTGCATGTTTGTGTGTGTGCGTTCACACAGGTGGCCCCCCAGCAGCCGGATGGAAATGGTTCACAAGGCAAGCAGTTCAATATCCATTCGGAGAGATTGCATGACCGTGACCCCGATCGAATCTAGAACATTTTCATCGATCACCCCCCCAAATCCTTGTGCCTTCAGCCATCATCCCCTAATCCGCCCAGACTCCCTCCCAGTGTCTGGCAACCACTAACGTACTCTCTTCCTCCCTCATTTGTCTGCCTGGGATGGTTTGCAGACACGCAGTCCTGCCACGCGTGGTCCTTTGAGACTGGGGTCCCTCCCTCGGCACTCTGTTTCAGAGGCCTGTTGGGGTGGCAGCCCGTGTTAGGGCTTGATCCCCTCTGCAGCATTTGGTCGGACTCTCCCGATGCCATGCTCTGCAGGAGGGAAGGCGCGGGAGGCTGCCTTCACGGCGCTACTCACCAGGAACCCAGCCTCTGCGTCTTTGCCTTGACACAGGCAGGTGCTCAACTTACCTTTAACAAGGCTGTCTACACAGATGGGCCGGGGCCGTCACGGGAGGTGCTGTGAGCAGCCAGACATTTCTTGTTGTTCACATCAATCACTATGTTTCCAGTTTTCAGTCCTCCCCAGAAATCGCCGTGCAAATCCACACGCCGCACTGGCATGTGCTGTTTGTCTTCCAAATTTCATTAAATCGAGCTTTTCTACTTCCTTTGGATTTAATTTCTTGGGCTTTTTCTTTTCTTTTTTTCTTGGTTTAAACTTGTTCGGACAACGCGAGTCCCCATTATTTTCCTGTCATCGAACTCCTTCCAGCCTCTACATTTTCCTCTCCGAAGGATTTCCTTTCCTTTCCCTCTGGCAGGGAGGCTGAGTTGCTGAGTAAACTTCCTGGATCCTTGCCAATCCTCTTGATTTCCTCTTTGATCCAGACTTAGCCTGAAGGAAATGTCTCCTTTCTCAATAGTTAAGTCCGGAGAGGGGCAGTGGGCTTTTATTTATGTCCTCTTCTTACCGGATCATCGTCAAGATGGTAGCATAGAGAAACCCCACTGGTCAACTACGTGAAGGGTTTCCTTGTGAGGAATACCTGGATTTTCACAAACACACGGCAGAACTGAGAAGAGGCACGTATCACCTTTGTTTCAAGTATCGGAAGGAGATTGATACAAGATAGAGTCAATTCCGCCTGCTTTCTTGTTTATTATTCTGTCAATGTTTAGAGCTGTGTGTGTTTAATAACAATACTAAAAAGCACCCAGGCGGTGGCAGCACACACACACACACACTCACAGGGGGCCTGCCACCTCCCTGCCCTCACAGTGAGGAGCTCACACTGCCCAGAGCTTCAAAAGCCAGGGGAGGTTCTCAGAGTGGGGCAATCTTGAAGGTTCGGCTGGGGGCAGAGCAATTTCGAGATGTTACCTTTCAGGGGGGCTCGTTTCCTCCTGGAGGTGAAATGAGGGGCCCTGTCCTGCGTGTCTATTGTGAGGCGGGTTGAGTCCCCACTCTTCCAATGAAGAGTTAAAGGAAACCATTAAGCACTTCCTGCTGCCCGCAATAACTCCTGACTGCAGGGCCCCTGGGCCGGCCCCTGCTTACAGCCTGGGGAAATGAGCTTGGGGAGGATTGCAGCAGGGATTAGCCCCAACAGAAAGAAAGGGCTTCTGCAAGAGAGGGGTCAGCGGCTGGAGAGGCTCTGGGCCCCCTGTCTGCCTTTATTCCGACTCAATGCACGCCTGCCTTCCATCCCGGGCTGAAGGGGTGCCAGCCGCAACTGGGGACACTGGCGTGTTTCTCAATCCAAGGTGGTCCACTAAAAGCAGGCGCCAGTTCATAGCACCGCAAATGCCCCAGATTCCGCGAGCGGCTTTGTCTCGGGGCCCTAAGCCAGGCTCCTGCATAAGGACCAGAGGGGGCCAATCAAGGGAGCCAGAATCTGCCTACCTGACATCTGATCCAACTCACCCTGGGGCTGGTTGTCGCCCCCACCCAACCATAGCCTCCCAGCCCACAGCGACCCCCTAGGGCCGAACAGACAAAACTGCAGAGGGGTTTCTGACTTCTCTACTTCATGTCAGAAGCAACTGCCACCTCTCTTTTTCCCACGGGGGTGGGGATGGCACTGCCAAGTGCTTTCAGAAACACTACAGCCTCCCAAGAGCGGGTGTGAGGATGGCAGTGGCAGAGAAAGCGCACCCTCACGTGCCCAGCTCTTGTGCAAGGCATTCAGCGCGTGCCCTTGTTTAGGGTAGGTGGGAGCAGCACAGCAGGATACCCCTTGAGAGACAACAGGGTCGGGGGTCCAGGATGTAAGTGGCCCGAAGAGGCTCTTGTTGAAAGAACTGAGGCAGAAGAAGCTGGGAGGAGGAGAAGGGGAAAATGTTCACACCTCAAAAAAAAGGGGGGAGGGTGTTGGGGACCTTATCCTACTTAGTATTGTCTGCCTTGAGCACAGCGCTCCTTCAAAATGGATGGGGAAGGGGACCAAGCAGGCAGCAGGTGAGGCTGATGGGCAGCTGAAGGGGCGGTCAGAGGAGGAAGTGGTACTGAAATGGAGAGGGGGTAGAGCCTCACGTCCCCGAATTTTACATCTAAAAATGGTTCCCTTGGGGTACGCGCTGTGTCTTTATCAAGGACGACAACAAAGGTAATGAAGTAGATGGTTTTTTTTAAGTGAAATTTTCCTTTCACGACTCTGACCCAGGCACAGGCCTTCTCAGGTCTGCTCTCAGCAAGTGGCTGGAAAAGAGACATCTATCGGCGTAGGCCAAGTCAACCAAACTCTCTCCAAGGATGCCTTTGAGGTCACAAGGGCAAATAAAGACAATAAACTCCTGGGGCCCGATCATGAGAGCAGCGATACCAGAAGGGGCAGGGGAAGGTGGGAGGGAGAAAGGGGAAGCCGATCACAAGGATCGACATATATGGTAACCCCCTCCTTGGGGAACAGAAAAGTGGGTGGAGGGAGACAGTGGTGAGTGTAAGACATGAAAAAAAATTTTTTATAAATTATCCAGGGTTCGTGAGGGAGGGGGATAAAGAGGAGCTGATACCAAGGGCTCAAGTAGAAAGCAAATGTTTTGAGAAGGATGATGGCAACAAATTGCTGGACACAATGGATATATGCATGGATGGCTTGTGATCAGAGCTGTATGAGCCTTCATAAAATGACTTTTCTTAAAGGTGAGTATGGATGGCAGTGCAGCACCAGAATCGCATCGCAATATGACGACTAAAGGGATCCAGCAGGACATTCCTGCAGGGGGGAGGCAGAGTTCTAGCTTAGAGACAAGCACCACCTGCCAAGGTGAGGCTGGGGTCAGAAGGGAGGGTCCCTCACTTGACAGATGGGAAACGGCAGACCTAGGGAGGTCTAGCACAGGGCCGAAGGCTAGCCAACACTCGACCACCGAAAACACCTCACACAATGGGGTGTCCTTAGCCAGCTGTGTTCTCCCACTGACCTCCCATCCATGTCTGTCTACTCTGCTGAGCTCCCTCTGCCGTCACCGAGGTCTCTCCACTCCTGGGGACCTCATGTCCCTCTGCCTGCTCCTCAAAGCCCTGACCCATGACCCCAGTGCAGCGCCCCACGGTCTTGCCCTACAGGCTGACACCACGCCCACCCCCCATGGAAGTGGAGGTCCAATCGCAGGCCCACTGGACAGCCAGGACGGTCTGGCTATGACCGACTGGGAGAAGCATGTGTGACCCCCTGCCAAGCGCTTCCCCAAGGGTCTCGTGTTCCATCTGTGGAGTGAGCACAGTGACTTTCCAGGAAGGGCCGATCCGCTGGTCCTTGTGGAGAGTGACAGGGCAAGGCGTTAACATCAGAGCATCGTCGCTGGGATTTTGTTGCGTTGTGTGGTGTTGTTGTTCACTGGTTGGGTTTTGAGGAATGCTAATATTCGCGAGAAAAGGGAGATAAAACAATCCCAGGGGACGAGAAGTGCCATGGCATATAGCGCTACGGGTGCAGGGTGGAAGAAAACAGTAAGAGTTGGGGCGGGTAGCAAATGGTACCTAAACTGGATCAAGGAGGAAGACTCGTATACACCTGGCCACCAGTCTGGGAACAGCATCGGACAAGAGGGCAGTCGAGTCCAGACACTTGAAATCTCATCATCTCCATCAACCAGTTCATCGGACGGGGGGACTGGCCCACAAGATGACAACGTGACAGAAGCATGTGCATTGAGGGCGGGAGAACCGTTTGTCAAACAGGCAGCAATCCCCAGGAAAGAGGCATTTCCGGGGCTAAAAAGGACACTTTGGGCAAGCGAATCTGAGGAGCACCGGTGATAAAAACTGAAGGGCAAACCTGGAGGTAGAGAGACCTGCAGATGGCTCTTTCAATCAAACCTTCTGATGTCTGCTTCTTCTCAAGAGGCAGGCGCAAAGGTTGCCTGAGGGCACTCGCTGCTGTTGGAGGTGCGGCTGGCTGGCTGGCAGGCCTGAGAAGAGGTCATTAAATGTGGACCTCCTTCACCAAATCAGCCTCAACACAGCTCTGTGATAGCTCAAATTCCAAAATCAGCACTTATCTTCCACTGCCCCATCTGCCCCTAGACGCACAGAGGGAGGTGAGGAGATCAAGCCTGCTGACCTTGGAGATGGGTTTGGAGGCAGCCGTGTGAGTTATCTCCCGGTGGCGAGACATGTGACCCCAGCCATTTTCTTCCCAGGGCACTTGTAAATCAAGCTGTCCTCATTTAGAGGCCAGGGTTAGAAGGAGAAGAGATCATCAGGTTGAGTTGAAGTTCAATTAGAGTAAGTGCAGGGCAGAAGAATTATGTGAGGTTGGACAAAGGGGCAAATGGAATGCAAGTACCATCTCTGCTCTCTCTTCTCTCTCTCCGCCCCACCCCCCACCCCACTGGCATGGCAGTGGGGGAATAAAGAGGAATGAACAGCCAGAGACAGCGTGCTGCGGAGAAAAGTAACAGCAGATAAAAACTGCCAAGAAATTCAGACGACACAGAACAGAAGGAGACGGGACAGCAGACTTAACAAACATCAGAACTCACACCCACAGCAGAGAAAGGCGTCTTCTGATTCTCAAACCAATTCAAAGCTCCACTAGTCAGAACTCACAAAGGCTCGGGAACCAGAGGGAACAGACTGCGATAGGCATTGGGGCAGAACATGGGGGTGGGAGTGGGGGTAGGGGGGGGTCAAGGTCCTTTTCTCTCCCCATCATGGACAAGGTAAAACTGGACTCTGTGTCCCAGGCCAGCAGGTACAACACAATGCCAGACTGGAAACAACCCCAAAGAATGCACAACTGTCCCCACACCCCAAAAGGAGTGCAAGCCTGTGACGCCACGCAGCACCAGACAAAGAAGTAATGATCACGTCTTTACACGGAACATGCTTTGGAAGCACTCCCGGCAGCCCCTAAAGTAACTCAACAGGAAGAACCTCTCAGAAAAGAAGGGCAGGAGATGGCTGCACAACTTGGAAATGTCACCAGTGTCCTGAATCATACAGACAGACATTGTTGAATTGATGGTACATTCTCAATGAGTCGCAAGTAAATGGCTTTCAAAGGAAATAGTTAAGACTTACACCAAGTCATACTACATAATATATAAAAGTTAAAATAAATGCTCAGTGGTAATAAAAGCAGGGACATGGTGAGGAGCTTCATTTTACTGTGAGTTTTTTAAGCCCCCCGAGTTAACTGTGGGGGGGGGGGGGGTGTGGCTGAGCTGCATGACATCATGTGCCCTGCTGGGGGTGGACACCATTAAACAAATGCTAAATCCACTTTATGCCCACCTCCCCAAATACACACACCTTTTTTTGTTTGGATAAAAGCAAAATTCTGCTTCCTCTGAGGGGTTTTCACAAAGTTCCTGAGGAAATAGGATGGAAAGACGATAAAGACTTCCAAGACCTGTTTGAAGCCCTCTCCTGTGTCTTCCATTGGCATAGATCTTTTGTGAAAGCAATGTGAGGTCCATGTATGGCAAGTTTGAAAAGGCAAGGTCTACAAATGTATACCAAATGACAAACTTCTCCCCACCCCCGACCAGAGTCACCATCTGCTTCCCTAAAATGTTGGCCGGCAGGCTTAAGGATGCACACACAGGGAAAACTCAGAGTATCCTAGTAGGTGAGGGACCCACATCTAATAGAAAATTAAAGATGATCAGCATCCCAAAAGTTTTTGAGAGTCTTCAATATGAAACCAACTCCAGGAAAAACCAATAGATATGAAAGAGCAAACAAAAATGGCGAAGACAAGCAAACACCAGCCACAATCAATTCCTGTGCTCAGAGGAATCCTGCAGCTGCACACGGAGAAAATGATGCTGGGAAGGGTGAGCATTCAGGAATAGGAGCGATCTCTCAAAAAATTACTGAAACCCCAACAGAACTTAAACCGCAGTAGCAGAGTTCGAAGACAGACTTCTAGGAGGGAGGATATTCCCAAAGGCATGGTCTACAGTTTTTTCAAAAACAGAATGACATAAACCTCCAAATTTATAGAAACCCCAAACACACACACACACTGAGTATCCAGCACCATGAATAAAAAGGACACACACAGCATCACACCATGACATTTTAAAACACTAAAAATACACAAAGGATAAACAGTGATGTTTCAGAAGGGGAGGGGGCAGTGTTGGCTTCTAGAGTTTAACATCATGAGGTTGACCTTGAATTTCTCTACAGCAACACCAGACACTGAAAGGCAATGAAATCGCACCCTTGACACGGTGAGGAAGAAATTATTTCCCGCCTAGAACTGAAAGCTCAACCCACACGGCAACGGGTTAGAAGAAAATCATCTTCACAAACCCAGCATCTTTTAAAGGACGTTCTCTCTCAAATGTCCTAGCACAAAGAGCTACAGAGGAATGGAGTCATGGAACTGAGACGGGGTCCCAGGACAGGGAATCCAACACAGGGGTTAGGGTTAGGGAGTCTCAGGGTCACCAGGGGACAAGAGGCAGATGGACTATCCACATCGGGGCCTGCTTGCCAGGAGAAAGCAATGCATAAAGTGTGCTTACCTGATGTGTTACAGTACCCTGAGAGAAGCTGTGCAAACTCCATCTGAACATGGGGAGAAATGAAAGACGGGCTCATGAAAATGAAGGAAAGCAACAGCACAAGAGAGAGATTCATTTCAAGAAAATAAGCAGCCGTGCAAAAAGGTTTTAACTGTAATGCACTGTGTGTCTGTACTACATGCTTGTTCACCTAAAGTTTATGATATCATATTTTTTAGAAGAAGGGAAGAGATGAATGCATGTGTGCATTTAAGGGTCGAGGGGTAGGGGCGTTAAGTCCTCATATTTCACGCTACAAATGTGTGGACTGCCTAGAACTAAATGGAAAATGGCCACACATATATGTTATCTGGAAATAATGCAGTTCCAGAAGACAGAAGAGTTTAAAAAGGGAGCAAGAATTAGGGTGGGGCTTGGTGAGAAGGGGACTGTGGAGTCTTTATATGCCAAACTTATAGGGATATTTTTAAACAGCACACGTGTCTACTTATTAAAAATTAAGGACTGCCTCTTAAAGATGTGGTGAAAGTGCAGGTCTGAAAACAGAGTGATGGCTAGTACCCAGGATCTCAGTCGAATGACAACGAAGGATGGGGAGTACTATCAAAAGAAGGGTGTCCTCGTACGCATTTCACGAGCATTGTGCAATCCGATCCTGACAGCAACCGTATCTGTCTTTCCCTGATGAATCCCTGAAGATGGAACCACAAAGGCTCAGGAAGGTGGAGAGGCCTTCCAAGGGACACGGAATTAGTGTCCCTCCGGAACTGAAACAGATCTCTGAAGAATTCCCCATTAACTAAGGAGGACATGGGTTTTTGAGACCCCCTCGGTGTCAAGATTACGAATCTGTATCATTATCATCTCTGAAGTAGGGCACCGTCCAGCTGTAGAGGAGGGAGCCGGAGAGCAGGCTGAGAGGTGAGCGATGCGGACTGATGCTTCAAACACGAGCTTCTCCCCCAGGTGAAGTGGCTGTTCATCAGCCCCAATCCCCTCATGGTTCGCCAAAAGCCGCCGACAGTCACGGCACCAGGTGGGTGAGTCCGCAGTGTCCCTAGAACAGGGCCTCTATAACCAAACGCTGTGTCCAAAGTGAACCCAAATTAGCCGTCAGACCTCTGTATGGTTCTATGTTAGGGGTCTGGAATTTTAGTCATCTATTTTGGTAACACACGTGGTATACGAGGAGATTTCCAAAAGTTTACAGAAAATGGAATTAAAAGATAATACATTTTGCCCATGAACTATCTGAAACCTCCTTTGTAGTACATATGGTAGCCTAAGTTATATATGTAATTTATATCATATACGCAGATATCTATGTATGTTCAGATATACCTCTGAATGTATGTTTGTATAATGTTTCTGGAGATATGCTCAAGTATTTCACACACACACACACACACACACATATTCTCAAAATGCTTGTGGGAAAAAACCTCCATTATCTTTGAATTCCATTTTTCTGTGAATTTTTAGAAGCCCTTTAACACAGAGAGAGATACAGCTGGTTAGAAACACAGAAAAGAGACCTGCGTTTGCTTTCCATGAACGAGTTCTTCATGGAACTCTTTAAAAAATCAGATTTAAAAAAAAATCAGATTCTGCTCATTAATGATAATGTGTCCCATTTTCTCCTTTCAATAGCCTTATGACGGAAACAGTATCTGAAGTTTACAGGTGAAAAGACTGAGCCTGGGACCTAGCCATTGACTGACGCCACACCTCGATCCTTTGCACACAAACCACAAGATTACCGTCATTAACCAGGAACACGGCGGTTACTATGAATTGAGGGGTCATTTCATGCAGACACTTTTGCTGGGTGGCTCCTACCCCCGCTCTCATCCCCACTCTAAAACACAGGCTACACTGAGTTCTCATTTTATGTGTCAGGGGGAGACTGAGGCTGGGTGGGCAAGAGGCAGTAACTCCTTGGTCACCTACTGTGAATCCCTCTGGCCTGCCCAGAGACAGCCCTAAGCTGGAAAGTCCACGACAGGGAACACAGAAAAGGGAGCCTTCTCCAGATGTTGCTTTTTAAAAGTGGTGCCCAGCGGTCCAGCCGTGCTTGAAGTGTTAGCCTTAGAAACAGGGTCTCTTTAGGCCCTTTCCTTAGAGAGCATGAATGAGAAGCCCTGCTAAGCAGACAAAGAGCTCAGAACGGGCATGCTGAGAACGTGCCTGGCCCTCACAGCAGAGGGCAGCGGCCAGGCCAGGCTCCTCAGTGGAGGGAGCAGAACAAACAAACAGTTGGCTCCCTGGCTCTGTGGGGCTCCAGGTCTGGACAGTGTCACCGGCCCCAATTAGTGGCCCCCATTAAGGAAACAGGGTCTTTCCTTGGAGATTCAAGCAGGAGAGTCCCATTCGGGCCGATTCCAAGAAGATACTCCCTCTAGCTTCTCCATGAGGTGGCTTTTTTTCCTCCTTTGCCTGCCTGCCTTTTTTAAAGAGGAGACTATCCAGAAGTTTGCCCAAGAGGCAAACAACCCATTCACCTTCCAGGACTCACGGACACCTTCCTGGGGAACATGACAAGGAGTGTGTCCGACTGAGGCTAGGGGCACACTGTGATTGTCCTGTCTGCTTCTGGGCCTGCTCCCTTTTTCCATCAGTCACTACAGGGGGAGAACCTGTGCCTCAGCCCAGAGCTCCGATCTGTCAACAGCAGTGCTGAGATCCCCGTGCAGCTGGAGCTTATTTCCCAAGACGATGCAGCTAGCGGGGACCTCACGGGCGCAGGCGCTCCTAAAGCTAAAGCCTTGGCCCATCCCAGACCCAGCTCAGCTCTTATCCCCCCCTCCCCAGTGCCCAGAGCGGTTGGCAAAAACCCACCACTGGTTCAGTCCATCAGCATGCTGCGACCAAAGCCATCATGTGCCCAGTTCTCGGGCAGAATGGGCAGTTAAACCAGGGCTAGCATGACGCAGAGGGAGGGCCTCCAGCACTGTCACGCTGCATCAAAACACGCAGCCTATGACCTGGGAGTCCACTCTGACCCCCGGTCACCCCGCAGGAGAGAGTGGGACTGCCCCCAAGGGGCTTCCAAGGGTGCAGTTTGGACAGAGCAGGCTGTCTCATGCGTCCTGCACATGGCTGGGTGTGACACACTGATGTTTTGACCAGCGGCCAAGAGCTTAGGGTTCCTCCTTCAAGTTCGGTGAGAATAAGCATCTCAGAAACATGAAGACTTGACTAACCAGCATGTTTTCAGCTTTAAGTCCTGCCCCATGTTCATCGTATCTCCGGCGACAGTGACTCGCGTGTGAGCTTTGGAATAAGACCAGCCAATGCTGGAATTCTTGGTACTACTTACTTCCAGGATGTGTGACCGTGGCCACGCTGGAGGAAAGACTTGCAGTGAGACTTAGATTGTGCACCTGTTTGCACGCACGTCCAGTGGTAATCCTTCGATGCCTGGCTGCCTTAGCCGTAGACCAGCTAAAATGTCCACACGTATCCCATTCTCCTTCTTCTCACTCCGTGCCCCACCCTCCACCCTCAGCTAAATCTGAAACTCCTAGAGGATAAGAACCAGTCTCCTTTCTCTCCCAGGTGCCTGGCACCCCGCAGGCCCCCCAGGAAATGGGTCCAGAAGAGGACAGTCAGGACATGGCATGTGGTTCCAGCAGACAGCTGTGTGGGTTCAGAATCAACAAATCTGATGTCTTCATTTAGACCCTGCGGCTACTGAGAGGCCACTGGACACCCGTGCTCTCTGCTGGACAGCAGACCTATAAACTAGTGCAGGGATGCTCAGGACATCCACTGCAATCTACTAGTCCATCGTGAATGTAGTGTGGGTAGCTCACAATGCATTAAAATAGGTGAGGGTGAGGGGTGAGGGCTGGTGTTAGAGTTAGGGTTAGTTTGGGGGTTATTGTTAGGGTTAGATGTAAGAGGTCAATCACGATCGACTAGCTGAGCACCCCTGAACTATTGTCTTTCTGCCCAAGGTCTGGCTCGAGCTGGCCTGGATTCTCCCTCCTCCGGTGAAGTCACGGGCAGCGGCAGGGGAGACCTTCCTGTACTGAAGTGCAGGTTGAGTCCTTTTGCCCTCTGCTTGTGAACACACTGCTGTTCACCCAGCGGGTCTGAGGCTGGTCTTCTTCCATAAGCTTACACTGGGTCAAACTGAACCGCTCCCGGCCTGTCATCCGTGCCCTCCATTCTTCCACTTCCCTCACACCTCCACTGAGCCCCTGGTACAGCCACCAGAGACACAGCGCATGTGGCCGTCTCCACCGCCAGCCACGGGGCTTGAGCTGGCGGGCGCAGCCAGCACGCTCACTCTTCTCTCCATTCCCATCGGATTCCAGCGGGAGCACCCATCCCACAAGGAGCGGCCGCCGGTTCTGGCTATTACCCCCAGCTGCCTCAGAACTTGCTGTCACCACCGAGGCCAGCCCAGAGTCTAAGAGGAGATGCAGTGAGGACCTTCAGGATCACAGGGCCTGCGCCTGTTCCAGGTCACAAACCAACAACTTGTCGCGTGTGCTATGCCTCCTACTGCGGGAAACACAGATGCTCACTCGTCCAGAATAGTGGTGTGGCTGTTCACAGAGCTAAAGGCAGAAAGCATTCATCATCCCCCTCGGTGCCAGGAGGTGTCACAGCCATCATCCCCAGCGGGAACACTTCCCCGCTGTGCAGGGCGCACCAGGAAATAGTGCACTTCACATGCCCGTGTGGTTGGTGCCTTTGAGGGTGTGGGTGAGAGAAGGTAGTTTCTCAGGGCACAGAGGTTGGAGGGGGAATCCCATCTCAGGCCGGCCTCAGAAGACGTGCCACGTCTTGCACGGTTAAAGCTCCCCAGCTGGAAAGAACAAAGGCCTTCCAGAAAGAAGGTGCACTGCACGCTCCGGCAGGACCCAGGGTGAAGCTGACTTATGTGATGGCTCCGTACGGGAAGGGGGGGGCACACATGGTGTCTGCAGGGAACAAACGGTACAAGAGGCCTCAGATTCCCTGTTGCTGAGCTGATGCTGAGTCACGGCAGCCTTACAGGGCGGACAAAACTGCCCCACCGTGGACTTCTGAGACTTTAACTCTGGACAGGGGCAGACAGCCTCCTCTTGCTCCTGCCCACTGGCTGGGGGGCTCAAACAGATGACCTGTGGTTAGCAGTTCAGTGCACAACCCACTACACCACTGCAGCTCCGTGTAGTTCACACAGGGAGGCTCTACATCTAAGGAGCGTACAGCTAGCTCAGCCCGGCATGTGTTCAGGCTCCCCTTTCCCTTTGCCTGCCACTCAACAAACACCCACTGAGCCCCGCGGATGGCTAAAGCGCACCGAGTCCCGCACGCCCTTAGCTTTGCTCCCCGCCCCGTCCCATCCCCTCTCGCCTTTGCCTGACTATGGCTGAGAAGAGACGGGACCCAAGACAGAGAGTCACATCCTCACAAGAGAACGCTGCTCCACGGCTCCCAGTCAGGCAGCCCCTGCCATTTTGAATTGTCACCAAAATCTGCTTTCCGGTCCTCAGATGTCCCATGCTGAGGCTCGACCTCCCTTGAAAGACCGCTGTCCCCAGATCCCCCGTCCTGCGCCATGAGGGAAGCGATACTTCCCTGACCAGCCACGATGACACAGCCTGATCCTCAAAGTCTTACCAGAACACCCCAAACTCTAGCTCAGGTCGGAGCTGACAGTAACCCCCATTTTCTCTCTAACATTCCTATGACAAAATTCCTTAGCCAACATGCACGCAGGCGCACGCAAAGTTGAAAGAAAGAAGAAATCGCATAATCCTTTCAAGGATGCATTTTCAGTTTCATGGTTAAATTTCCAACTGCACCCTGTGGCCCTTGGCCATATGAAGAAGGGAAATTGTGGCACTTCAGCTGCGCCAGGACCGGAATATATGATATGGCAATGAAAGCATTAGGCCGGTAGAATGGTGTCCTATAAACTCTTTGACAGTCCCCTGGCAGGAAACGGGGCATTCTGATGCAGATTCCTCTGGTCTTCCCTGGAGGAACTCATAAACTTCCCAGGTGTCGTTTCAGGATGAAAAACAAGAGGTCCAGCTTCTGTCTCATCCACGTGTCACTCCCACGGAGACGGCCTGGCTGCTGCGGCGACAATACAACCTCCTGTGCTTGCAGAACATCAAGAGAGAGTCTTTGGAAAACATCTTTAAACTCTCCCAAGTGGAACTGCAGAGCAGTAAGCTAACTCCGCTCCCTCCTGGTGCAGTGAAGACTGAATGGGAGAGAGGGAGAAGATGGGGGGGGGGAGAGACTGTGGAATAAAGCCCGGCATGATTTCCAAGGGGGGAAGGGGGGCCGTTCTCTGCAGAACCAGCCCAGCAGAGTCAGAAAAAAAGGCATTTTCACTTTCCTTAGTGTTTCACATATCACAGTCATCACTGCTTGAGCGTCCACCTTGCACATCAATGAACGCTCTGCGACCCCTTTAGACATGTTCAGATAACGTGACCATGGAAACGAACTCACTACGTGCGCTGCTCCTGTTCTATTGCTCCTCCACACTGTAGCACAAGGGGCCCTGGTGGCATAGTGGTGGAAGCTCCTGGCTACTAACAGAAAGGTCAGTGGTTCACACCCATCTGCTGCAGCCTGGATGGAGGCCAGGACAGTCTGCTCCTGTGATGCTCACCCCCGTGGGGACCCCACTCTGTCTGACAGGGTCCCTGTGGCTGGAACCGACTGCACAGCCATGTGTCGCTCGGGTTTGTTTTGCCACCTTCCGACAAACCAGGGCTTTGTCGAGGCGCGGCGGAGCACAGGCCAGTCCTGCCTTTAACAAAACCAAGGTCCGTGGCAACCTCTCCAACCCACCAAGCCCGATGACTCCGTACCTGACACAAAGCCACAGAGCCGTTCGCCGCTGGCAGCCCGCACGCCAGCCAAGAGCAGGCTCCTCCCGGGGGCTTTGATGTGGCTGCGGCGTGGCCACCGAGCCTTGGGCAGGAGGCTGCGTGAGGAGCACCCACTGAGTGCTCAGGTCGACCTGACACCATGCTCCCGGCCCCTGCCCAGGGGAGGAGCGCAGCCAAGCCTGCCAGGGGAGAGATTTCAAAGAGCTTGAGCTGCAACAAGTCCCCCGCCCCCCCCCCAAAAAAAATCAGCATAATAATTATTCCACTGTAGACCTTCCAAGTTGCGCTCCATCTGCCCAGGGTTCCTATTGGGTCAGATGGCAAACACCACTCTTTTACGTCTTCTTAACACGGGATTGTTTAGCAAGGTCAGAGTGCTCTCTGTGCAGGTACATACCAATCTGTCAGGCTAACCACCAGCAGTTAAAATGGATTTTTTTTCTTTTTTCAAACAACATGAAAGTTCTTGTACTTGGAGTGGAACCAGCTCTACTTCTGCAGAGAACAAAGGGTCAGAAACAGGAAACAACTTGGCAACCGGAGCCGGGCACGCCTGGCAGCCTGCTCACCTCCTGAGGAAGCCTCAGGCAAGGAGAGCTGTGAAGCCAGGAGCAGGGACCTTCCAGGGGGCACACAAGCCTTAAGACAGCCGGCCCCCCGAGGTCAAGAAACCTGCACCCACCAAAAGGGCCTCCCAGCCGCACAAAGGGCACCACCCGAAAATGCTCTCGCTCAAGTCTTTGGTCGCCCTCATCTCCAAGAAAATAGACTCCATCCGTCTCACGCCCAGCATTCTCCAGGCACGCCTGCTGCCACGGGATTCTCTCAGATCGTCCTCAGGGAGGAAAGAGCTTGAACGTGGGTCTTCTGTTGTTTTCAAAGATGACGTGGTTGGAAGACACACAGTGCTGATGGTGCAGCAGCGCGCTAAACCCAATGAGGGTCCCTGACCCGTGCATGTAAGCAATACTGAAATGACGTGCGTGCTGTCACACACGCTGTGCGTCTCTGTGTGTGTCACAATCAGGATATGAAAATAAGATGACTAGGATGCTGAGGCATGAATGCCATTGACCTTGCACGACAAAAGCCAAAGAGCTGGCTTATGCTCCCTGGTGCCCCATCAGCAAGACATGACTCAAGCTGTTTCTGGGTCCTGTGCCCCCCGGGGCCCTCCGTGCTGCAGTGACAGGAAGGCGCCTGTCATGACTCCCCTGCAAGGCACTGGTGGAGGCTCCCTTTGTTCCCACATCTACAAACACCACCAGTGGGGTAGCATCGCCTAGGGGTCTATCTGCGTGAGACCCACCAGATCAGGAGGCACTGGGGCTCCTGAACCAAGCCCTGGTGCCACCACTTCCTCACTTGAGCACCAAAGTCAGGTCAGAAAGGGAAGGAGTAAAGTTGAAGGAGAGTAGGGGGGTGGGCCGGGACTGTCCACTAGATTCCCACACAGGAGAAAGATGTCTTTCATCAGAGCACTGAGTGGGGTGGCGGGTGGGGAGCATGCCGACCCATAAAAGGATGCTTAAGGACACTAAAATTATGTTTGAGAGGTTGGCAACTGATCAGGATATACTTTTGACCTCTCCTTTCCAGCAGGAAAAGAATACTTATTTCTCCATCGACTTATCTAGTTATTGTCAGAGCTGTTGTCCTGTGGTGACAGAGTGGAATATGAGTCTGTCTGCTCACCAAAGAGTTAGCTGTTCGAAACTACCAGCAGCTCGTCAGGAGGAAAACGAGGCTCTCTGATTTGTAACCTAAGGAACCCACAGGGGCCGCAGAACGCTCTCCTGTAGTGGTGGCAAGGCCCCAGGATGGATTCCACCACAGCAGTGAGTTTGGTTTGTATGTTAGACCGAGTAGACTAGAGAAACAAATTCACGGACACTCGTAGGTGTATAAGAAAGCGTTTTATAGCCAAGAGCAGTTGAACATTGAGAAAACATCCTAGTCCAGTCCAGATCAAGCCCATAGGTCCAATATTAGACCATAGCCCCAATACCAATATATAAAGGCCTCTTCAGACTCACAAAATACATGCAATGATGCTGAAGGCAGGACGATCACAGGCCAGTGGGTGAGAATTCATGGATCCAGTAGCAGTGGAAGCATCTCAGAGCTGGCAGGGGTCTCAACGTGCCTCCTCCAGCTCCAGGGCACTAGCATAGCTTCATGTGTCTTGTCAGCCGGAATGTCTCTCAGGGAGTGAATTGGTGGCCTCCAGTGAGCTATTTATGTCCTCGTGCCTCCAGTTGAGGTCATCCAGCTGTGACCTGACTGGCAGGGTCAACTCCACCCCGTCTCTCTTAATCCTCTCAAATTAACACCTGATGATGCAACTCCCACAGTTTGACTGAGTAGATGCTGTTGTTGAGCTGTCAAGTGGATCCTGCCACAGTGAGTGACCCTCTTGCAACAGATTTCGTCATCAAGTTCTCTTGGCCATGGTCGCTATGAAAGCAAATGGCCAGGTCTTTCTACCACCGGGCGAGCGGTTGTATTGGAATGGCCAACCTTTCAGTTAGCAGCTGAACACTCAGCTCCCGGGTCTCCTGTATGTCTCTGCATGAATAAGAAGAGAGACAAAGTGCTCCTAGGCACATGCAGCCAGATTTGCCAAACAGGCTCAGGTTTGATTGCTAACTTAAAAGATGCTCGTCCTTGTGTGTGTGCTTCACTGCTGGGCTGCAAGAGCTCCGTGGAGGCCATCATGACAATTAACAGACGAACACAGCTTCTCTTTTACAAAACAGTTCTCTGAGAGTTCTTTGGGATATGGGGGTGGGGAGAGGGGGACAGCTTTACTTGGACACATTTCTGGGTCTTGGTTGTCGTTGCCACTGCTGAATGGTCAAGATTTCTGCACCCACCATGTCACAACACAACTTCCTTCTTGGTGTGTGCTATGTGCTCCCTCTGCCAGAAACATCCGCTTCCCCTTCAAGACCCAGCTCAAGTGCCTCCCCTCTCATAGGAGGGTCACGAGATCCCCCCATGGACCCGAGTACTTCTTTCTTTGGCACCCACAATCATTATCTGTGTGCTGACCTGTCTCCATACTGGGAACTCATGGAGCAGAGAGGGGGTGTGTACAAGCATTCAACACCGACCGGGTTCTTGTTGGGCGCCACAGAGTCCGAGCTGACTCCCATTGACCCCCAGGGCAGCAGAACCCTCTTCACCACCCCCGGGGCCTGGCATAGAGAGGCGTCCCTGGGTATCTGCTACAGATGGATTCCAGGACTCCACATAGACACCAGCATTTTGTAAGGCTGCTCAAGGCCCTGACAGAAAGTGGCATAGTGGTTGCATCTAACCTCGGCATGTCTTTTTTCCTGTATACATAAACTCATCACCAGATTATTTATGATATCTAACACCATGTGTGCTAGTGCACATAATTCCATGTCAACTTGAAGATATGAAAGTATAGGGGTGATGTTCAACTTGTCAGTCAGGTCACAACCTGATGGTCTCCTCTTAAGGTAGACCGTGGGAACACCTCTCTCTCTCTCTCTCTCTCTCTCTCTCTCTTTGCCTTCACCTTCCTGCTGGCTGACTCGGATTCCTGCCAGAGCCCCACAATGCATCCACCACCAACTGGATCCAAAGGACTTTGCACCCACAGGGCTGTGATCTTCCTGCACTCTGCGTCATTCAGTGTGATTACGTGAGTCTGCGGAGGGGCTCATGGCCTAGTATCAGACTTATGGACTTACTCTGGACTGGACTGGGATGTTTTCTGGGTGTATAAATTACATCATGATACAAAGTTCTTTCTTACACTGTCATTGAATTTGTTTCTCTAGTCAACTCAGCCCAACATACCATGTAAATGCTATTATACTCCCTTAGCCTTTGAGGCATTGCTTTGACCACTTAATTGCTAATGGCCACTGCCACCGCTAGCCACCCCCATCCCTGCCAAATACTTTGAATCCTCTGACGCAGAACCCATAGGCATAGAAGACAACTATATAACTTATAACTATATAAGGTATTCGGCATATGACCCACAAAGTCAAGTTGGACTGGCTTTACTCACTCCCTGGCTACATGGACCATCTTAAGAAAAACTTCTTTCTTAATAATTTTTTTTTCCTGATCCATAGGTAAGTGTCCCTGGTTTTGTTTCTCTAGAAAACCCTGCCTCACCTACGGAGCATAAAGGAAAAGCAGTGAGCCCAAGGCAACCAAGGGAAGGAACAGGAGCACATTCCACGCCCGGGTCAGAGATTAAAAACCCCAGGTTACGGGGACACAGTCGGGAAGTGTGAACACATCGCGTCGTCTGTGCTTTTGAAAACCCAACAAGTTCAACGTTTCCTCACACACACCCCACTTCACAGAAACCTACAGTATCAGAATTAGAGGGAGCCAAGGAACCCATTCATTTCACTTCAATCAGCAAATATTGATTAAGAGTCATATTATGTAGTGAGCGCTGAAAACTCAGACAATTATAGGAACCTTGCTGTGTTCGTTGGATAGACTAGAGAAACACATCCAGGGAGGCTCATACGTATTTGTGAGAGAGCTTTATGACAAGAGGCAATTATGCATGAATAAAACTTCCCAGTCCCATCCAAGTCAACTCCATGAGTTCAACATTAGCCTCCAAGTCCCATGTTCACCCATGAATTCCTCTTGAGACTCATGCAATGACGCCGAATGCAGGAAGATCACAGGCCCGTGGGAGGAAAGTCTTGTGGACCCATACAGTAGAAGCACTCATTGTTCCATGTGTCTTCTCCAGCTCCAGGGTCCTCACTGCATCAGAAGAGATCCATCAGGCTCACTGTCAGTAATGCCTCGCAGGAAATGAATGTGTGTCCCACCTCCAGCAAGCTATTAATCTCCAAATCACCTCCAAATGAAGTCATTAAGCTGCAATCTGATTGACAAGCTAAACGCCACCCCTTCTCTCTTAATAGTCTCACATTGACAACAGATGAGCTATAAGGGCCACAAATGCTACTCTCATTCAGTGCAGGGGGTTTCAGTAGAACAGAAGGTAAGGAAATGTACATGACAGTCTGAAAATGGACTTCCAGTTCACCACTCCCTAACACCGCACATTCATTCCGTCTCCCTCCAAAGATCACCTGTGTGGTTGGTAAGTCCATCAGGGAGGTTCCAACCCATAGAAACCCGCATGCCTCAGAAAAAGCACTGCCAGTCCCGTGCCCTTCTCCCAAGTGCTGCTGTGGGGAGGCACAGCGTTTCATACCCCTCATGGAGACGTGCCTATCTCACACCTGCCCTGACCCGTCTTCTTCCAGCAACTGGTCTTCCTGGTAACATGTTCAAAGTACTTAAGGCAAAGTCATGGTGCCCTAACAGGTAGGAAGATTCCCCTGTGCTCCTCCCAAGAAAGAATCCTGTGTTCCTCTGGGAGTTCAGGGTACTTTCAATTTTCTTCACCAACACCCTAATTCCATCGCATCAATTCTTCTTGGGTCTCCCTTACGCGCTGTCCAGCAGATAAGCCTGCTCATCGTTGTTTTCATCCAGTTGATGCTGACCCAGGAGCGGCCTGAGAGGACAGGGTAGGGCAGGAAATGTGCATGGGTTCCCTGGACTGCCACTCTTTGCAGGCATAGAGAGCCTCCTCCTTTCTCCCATGGAGCGGCTGGTGGTTTTGAACCGCTAAGGTTGGAGTTTGCAGCCTAATTTAAAAGCCTTCTGCCAAGACTCCTCATCACTCACTGGAAAGAGCATGGCTTGGCTCAGGTGCACCTGAGACCTCTAAGGGCATCTTTGCTTTTTAAAATTTTTAAGGAGATCTTTCAGCAGACTTGTCAGTGAAAATGACTTTTTGACTCCTGCTTCCATGGGCATGGAAGCCCCAGTGTCAAGGCTACAAGGATGGTGGTTTGAAACCATGACCACCCCACAGGCAAAAGACGGGATCTTCTGCCCCTACCAAGAGTTCTAGGTTGCTTGTCCTATAGGGAGGGGGCTGCTATGCATCGGACCTGGTGGGTCGGTTGAGACTGGCCCCATGGGAGGCAGAGGTCACAGGTCTGTACATGAGCAAGAGCTTAATCTTTCTCCCACGGAGAAAGATGGGTCTGAACTGCTACTTGAAAGGGCCCAGGCCTCCTGCTGGTCTTTGGAGGCCCTGGAACACCAAGGTGTACCTGTGGAGTATTCGGGGATTTAGTTCCAAAGAAACCACACTGCTCTCGAGTCCATTCCGACCCACAGGGACTTGACAGCAGCAAATGAGCTGGTTAGTGTGTTCATTCGTTCAAAGCCCTGCCGCAGGTTCTTTCTGAGAGCCCAAGAAGCAACCCTTGCCAGTCAACAAGCCCCCCCACCCACCCACCCAGGACCGCAAAGTTCCCAGTGGGCTTTCTCACCTCGTAAAGCACAAAGGAAGATCCAGGGGCCCCTGCCGACCAGAGAGCACGCCAGGGCAGGACAGGGACGCCACGGCCCTCGGAGGCAGCAGCGCAGGGATGCGTGTCCGTCCTGTACCAAGTCCGTCCCCAACTCACATCCACCCAGCTGAGCAGCTGGAATTGTTCCCGGGGGCTTCCCTGACTGTCACTCTTCATGGTCAGGGGCAGCTGTTTGCTCCTGGAGAGCACAGGCCAGGGGCGGGGCTGGGGTGTTCCAGCCCTTGTGGCTGGCGGCCCAAAACAACCCACAAAGAACTTGAAAAAAAAAAAACTTGATTTACTATGGCAAGAGAACACAGGGGTGGGGGCAGGGGCGGGTCCAGGCTGTGAGGTTCCCACCCCTCCCACACCCTGAGGGACTCTCAAAATTCCCAGAAGAGCCTTCTGAAATCTCCCGTCCTATCCTATCTTCCAGTGGCGGCTGTGGTTGTAAAACAGGGCCACACACTTGGAGAGGGCAAACCAGTACGGGTTTTCAGAGAGTTGGTTATCTCATCTCCTCTTTGGAAACCCCAGACCTGTCCTGTCGGGATGCTACATTTAGGAGACACTTTGAGGCCCCCGCCAATCATGCCGTGTGCTCTTGCCCCTGCTTTCTGCTGGCAGAAGCATGCTGGACTACCTGGAGCTACACAGGAACACTGGAAGCACACATGTGCCCATTGCAAGACACCCACCAGCTGCCCTGGCTCTGTGCCACCTGTGTCCTGAGCAGAACCCCTCATCTGGGGTCACCTGAGCCTCACAGGATGCCCTCGCTCATAGGCTGTGATGTCCTCATGCCCAATTCCAGGCACACTTCCCTCTGAGCACCTTTGCGCTGTGAGGTCAAAGCTGCATCATACAGGGGCAAACTTGCTTATGAAGGGCCCACTACTGTGCTCTAGACCTCAGCCCCCTCGTCTCACCTCACCCTCACAGACCTCCGTGTTTCCAAACCTCTGCACACCGGGCTCCTGTTTGGGGGCAGCTCAAAGGACAAGCAATTTTGTCTGGGAAGAAGCACGACCAGAGTACCTCTTCCCCGCAAGGATGGACCAATGGACGGATGGCCAGACTGTGTCTTACAGACTTGGGACATGTGAGGCGAGGCAGTCCCTGGAGGAGCAGAGTGTCCCCAACCGAGATGAATGAGCAACGCCGTGGCTGCATGATGACCGCAGCCAGGGTGCAGGGGTGGAGTGGGCACAGGACCGGACAGGGAGGGTTGCATTCTAGGTTGTCAAGGTCTCTATGGGTGGAAACCCAACAACGTGTCACTGAAGAAGCTTCTAAGTGGCAGGTCCGTAAACATGAGCCCAGTCTATCTTGCACAAAATGTGCAGAGTACCGTGATTGGGGTCGGGGGACACATGTCTCTTGAGGGCATAACTGGCTTTATGTATTTCTGTCTCTAGGCGACATTTTCAGGAGCGTCTACAATCCTTGGAAAAAATCACGAGCACTAACGGAGCTGGCATCTCTCCCTGGGCAGGGGCACTGCTTGGACTGCTGTTGGAACAGAAATGTATCGATCACCTGGTGTTTGTGTGTGTGTGTGTGTGTGTGTGTGTGTTTCTGCATGAAATACAACATAAAATCCAAACATTAAATAAGCAAATATCCATTCCATGCTCCTGTGTATGGAAATGAACAGAGTGCCAGAGAAGCTGGGGAACCAGGCACCCCCACATCCCACTGCAAGGCCCCCCACCCACCGACCCACTCACTCCAACCTCGCAGATAAGCTGTGTGAGCGTGGGCAGACTCCTACCTCTCTCTGAACTCTAATTTTCTCGGCCGAACACAGAGACAGCGATGCTTCCTTCAACTTCCTGTGGGTTCTGAGAGGCTTCAAGAAGGCACTGAAGCTGAAGGATTTAGCACAGTAGCTGGCAGATAGGAAATGTGTTTCCCATTAACTGTGTGTACATATGCACGGGTGGGTGCTAGTCAGGCACAAATGAACACCCTCATACCCTCATCCATGTCGTGGGTGGTGTCCCTGGACTGACATTGTCTCCTCTGCCCATGTCCACTGACGGAACCCACACCCAAACCCAGCCAGACTCACAGCCATCTAGTCGGGGCCAGCTCGGACCAACTGCATATATCGGGCAGGGTAGAACTGACCTGTGCGTTTCTGGGACTGTAACTTTTTATGGGAATAGAAAGCCTGCTCTTTGACCTCGGAGCGGTTGGTGTTTTCAAACTGTTGGTCTTATGGTTAGCTGTCCAATAAACCACCCGGGCTCCTCCACTGACACTTGGAGCTCATAAATTAGGAAACAAACAAACCATGGAGCAGGAAAGCTTCCCCAACTTGGGAGTCAGCCCTCTGGTTTCCTCCTGGCTATAGTTTCCCTGTTTGGCTTCCCCTTCGTCCTCGGGGCATCCGGCAAACAGCTGTAGGGAACCTGTGTACACCAGGCATGCAAGTGACCACTTCCAGAAGACCTGATCCCTCAGCACTGTAAGCAAGCGTCGCCATCCCGACGCCATGCCGGTTGGAAGGGCTACAGTGACGGCAGGCGACTGACTGCAAGACAGTGTACAGTGAGTGCCCGTCCCACAGGTCTTGTGAAAAGCTGTGTCACCCCATGGGAATGAGCCAGACAGTTCCTGCTTGCCACCGGTGCCCCCAAGCCTCGCTGGCCGTGCACTGGTACAGCCGAGCACAGACGGCGCTGGGAGGCTTCACAAGCCTCTGTCTCCCACAGACCCCAACCTCCTCCCGCAAAGTCTCCCTGGCGGGGCGGCGGGCACACACCCGGCTGGAATGGCACCGAGCTGACTGAGATATGACTCACTGCCGTCTGCCTCGGTAATTAGAAGTATTTTGGTTGCTTCTGGGTCAGCGTGACCCAGGGACTGCACTCCTCTTTTGCACTGCTAAAAGTTTATGGTGAACCTTAAAACAAAAAACTCAAGGCTCAACAAAAGATAAACGATCTGGGGCTTTTGCTCCAAGTGGGCATGTTATCAGCTCTGTCCTTTAGAAGCCATTTCTGATCAAGGAAGCTATTTGCAGGCATGCTGGTGGAGGGCGTGAGCGTGGGGGTTTGTTTTCTGTTGTTGTTTGGGGGGGTGTTCTTTTTGTCTCTTACTGGATATGGATATAATTTTCACCAATCCTCCCCAACCCAAATGCTCGGTCAGGCAGAAAGCCAAGAAGAGCCTCACCCTCCTTGGCCTCTCTCCCCAGCATCCCGCACAGAGAAGTGGGAGAGGAAGACCAGGTGCTCTCCCAGGCAGGCGACTTCTCACAGAACGCCACGACCCAAGACGCCCAACCATCATGAAACTCAGGGGTGCGAATTAAGGAACAGTTCTCGCTCTATTCTCCTCCCCCTCCCCCCGGTTGGCTCATTCACAAGGACAATGTCTAAGCAGTGTGACATTTCTTTCCATGACAAAAAGCACGCACTCATCATAGAAAGCAGAGAGGGTCTGTCCGTCTGTCTGTCCGTCTGTCTGTCTCAGAATAAGACGCCAGCTCGCCGGGTGCTCAACAGTTAATCTAGTTGCTACTTTCTGCTAATGCCTGGACGGTGTGACCGACGGGCCAGGAAGCAGCCAGCCGGCATGAGCCTCGGGGATCTGGTGCGGAATAGAATTATGAATCACCTGGTTTTCTTTTCGGCTTAGTTTTCTGCAGTTCCTGACGAGTCTACCAACACATGCCTCCCTTACCAACAACTTTTGGAGGAAGACATAAACACGCAATTCCGTCAGGGGTGGGTCCTCCCTTCGCCAGCGGGCACGTCTTGTCAACCCACTGCTGGGGGTCAACTCCACAACCCTGCAGGGCAGTGGGACTGGCCCTTGGGTTTCTCCGGCTCCCATCATGACGGGGGCGAGGACTGTCCACCCTCCTCTGGTATGGCTGAGCGGTTTCTTTGAAAGACTCTTAAAATCTCTGTAATATTGGTGTTTCAGTCACATACATTCTTGAGCTGCCCATCGGACGCACTCAGTGTTTGCTTATAGAGTCCAGGTGACCTTGCTTTCCAGTCAGCTGGAAAGCCCCCAGGGGGTGGGATGTCCAGGGAACCTCCTTAGGGGCTCCGTGGTGCTCTCTGAGTTGTACTCCAATCCAGGGCCTGAGTGCCTGTCCTGACAATGGGATACAGCAGAGGGCCACCATAGCCCCACCAGGCAGCCTCCCGATGTAACTCTTCTCCCCTCCCCGAACTAGACTGACCCCAGAGGCCCACAGTTAAGAGCCGGCATGAATGGAGTTGCTCTCAGTGACTCTGACCCAAGAGGCAGCTGAGCATGCTTCTCCTGGCAGACAATGAACGTGCCCATCCTTCCAGTCCATGCTCAAATCCTCGTCCACCCAGAATCTGCCCCACAAGGTCCGACTCTTACCTGCTCCTTCTAAGTGGCTTCTATTAAACTTGCATAGATACCAAAGTATATTCCTAAAACAAATGTGTTCCAAAGACTTATTCTATCCCTACAATGGACACTCACATACCCGCTTCCATTTTAAGTCTGTAAGTCTTTGAAGTCCCCTCATTGTAGTCTTCTTGTTCAAGGTCAAAAAAGGGGGGGGGACAAAAAGCTCAATGTGACCCAGTCATTTCCAATGCATGGTGACCCCAGAGGGCAGGACAGAACTGCCCCAGTGAGCTTCTGAGACTGTACTCTTCTGAGACTCGCCACAAAACCATGGCTGGTGCCTGGTCAATTCATCACAGTCACAGTTGGCACTGAGGAAGCAGGGACGGGCTCTGGCTTGGGATCCGTGCACTTTCGCAGATTGGGAAAACTTACAAACAACCAAAGCTAGAGGGATATGGTCCATGGTCATGGGGCCGTCCTGGGAACCCCATATTGCATTGAGGCCGTTCACCCAGGCATGTTCCTGAGAACAAGACTAGCTTCCCTGGCTGGCCAGGAGCAGCACCCCAAACACCAGTTGGCTGAGGGCAAAGTTTGTTACATTACAGCTCCACAGCTAGAAAGCACCCAATGGAGATGGAACCTCTTTGGAGACTGAAACCTAGTGCTCAGAATTTAAGCTCTTGGATACTCCTCCAACCCCACACGTAACCACTATCTTGAAAGTGCTGCTGACATTCCCTCGCTTTTACTGTTAATTTAAAATAACCTAAAATGTTACTTAGAATGGTTCCTTTTGGGGACCCCCCCCCAATTTGGGCAAAGCTCACCTTCAGCGTGCACACAAACCACCAGGAAATGATCTAAAATGCAGATTCTGCATGACCACTTGTGACCTAGGACTTCAACGCCAGCACAATGAACACACTAACACCACTTCACCTGAACCTAGTTTTTGACTTGTACCACCTATCGTCCTGTGTCACTTTTCTTTTTTTTTTTTCTCTTGATCGTTTACTTTTTTGGAGGGGGGAGGGGCATCACTGCCCTCTAGCGGGAGTGGGAGGCCCAGCCTTGCCTGGAGAGCTGCTGCTGGATTTGAACCGCCAACCCAGTGGGCCGCAGTCCCGCACTCAACCACTACGCCACCGGGGCTCAGCCCCTGTTTCACTTTTCAGTCCTCGGTAAAGAGAATCGTGCCGTGTGCTTTCCCTCTTTGACCTGTGACGCTGGGCTGTGTGGCACGCTGCTCCTGGGAGCCCCCACCATGCTTCCCGTCCTCACGGCCCATCCCTTTTCCCTGCCCTATAGTATTTCACTGTGTTCCACACCGTGACTGGTGTTTCCCATCTGGAGCTGACTGATACCTAGTGACGTCTGTCTTTGTTGGGGTTGCTTGCGACACCAAACGCCACGTCCAGGATCAATGTGCTCACACATGTTTTCTGTCGTCTGCACAGGTCTCGGGGCACCCTGTCCATTGCTGGTCACATAGACAGGGGGTCTCAATCTTCCGAATCTCGTGACCCTTTCACACACTTCCTCATGCTGTGGTGACTCTCCAGCCATAAACTTATTTGTGTTGCTGCTTCATCATTTTTTGTCATTTTGTTACTGTTATGAATCGGGCAGCCCCTGTGCAAGGGTCGTTCCGCCCCCAAAGGGGTCGCGACCCACAGGTTGAGAACCACTAACTTAGAGCTTCTGGAAAGAATGCTTAACAGTGTGCGACTAAAAAGGCCTGATATGAGGGGACTGGTTTTGTCACCATGACAACACACCTGCTCACACAGCCATCTCAGTGCACCGATTTTGGCAAAAAAACAAAACAAAATAACATGCCTCTCTTGCCTCCACACACCTGATTCACCTGACCTTTCTCTATGTGACTTCTATGAATGAAGAGGAACATGAAAGGATAGCTATTTGATGATGTAGAAGAGATGAAGATAAAAAATACGATGGAGGTGCTTCCAGCTAACCAAACAGATGAGTTTGAAAAAAGTTTCCAAGGATGGAATCGCAGATTTGACTAATGTATCAAGTGCAATGGAGAGTATTTGAAGGTGATACGGTTGTTTCGTAAAAAATTTTAAATGCATAGTTTTGGGGAAAAATCCAGTTTGGGGGGTATCCCTCATAATTCCACATGTCTAGTAGGCAAATTCATGTTAGTAATGT